>WNYD01000210.1:0-45807 GCA_021396205.1 Sporothrix brunneoviolacea
CGCCCTACGGCTACGGCGTCGCCCTGCGCGAGGCCCTGCTGGGGTGGCGGGGGCTCGCCGACGGCGGCGACGCGGGCGCGCGGCGCGTGGCCGCCTCGTCGTTTGGCCAGATCACGCAGCTGATGGCGGCGGCCGACACTGCCGAAGACACGCCGCTCGAGTACTTTGTCCAGACGGTCGGCGCGCTCGTCGCGCGCATCCAGTCCCTGCAGGCGCGCCAGATCGAGGAGCGCCACGGCCTCCTGCTCGCGCTGGCCGCCGTCCTGGATGCGTTCCCGGCCTTGGTCAAAGCCGGCAGGCCCAGCACGGCAACGCCGGACCTCTGCCTGGCCGTCCTCGGCCAGCTGCGCGACGTGCTGCAGAAGTGCAAGCTGCTCAGCGCGGCCCGCCGCCCCGATCTCCTGGCGGAGGCCGCCAGCCGCCTGGTCGTGTCGTCGTTCCCCATCATCCAGGCCGCTGTCCTGTGGAGCCGAGGAGATCCAAAGAACGCCCTCGCTCTTCTGCTGCCCGGCCCCGCCCTTCTGGCCTTTGCCCGTCTCGTGCCGGCCACGCTCTTCCAGGGCACGGTCCTGGCCCTCGACGGCGCCGCCTCCTCTTCTTCTGCGGCGGATGCGACGCACCAAAAAATCACGGCCTACACCGACATCGTCGCCGCGTGCCTGTCCGGCGCCTGGCTCGGCCGCCAGGAGCCCGACGTCGTGGCCGCCGCGTCCGATGCCGCCCTGGTCCTGCTCGTCGCCCTTCTTCCGTCGTCGTCGTCCTCCTCCTCTTCCCCACCGTCTCGCCACTCGCTGATTTCCGCGTGGGCCGACCTGGTGCGGCGGCCCGGCGCGGCCGCCGCCGTGTCCCACAAGGCGCGCGCCAGCGGCGCCGGCACGGCCGGGTCGGGCTACGTGTTCGCCCTGACCAAGGCGTTTCCTCTACATAGTGTGTCACAAAAGAACGACAGCGACAACAACAACAACAACAAGGAGAGCGACGCCATCGCCCGCGCCGTCCTCGACCGGTGGGCCGCCGACCGCTCCATCGACACGCGCGTGGCCCTGCTGCAGGCGCTGGCCCAGAGCCCCGCGGTGCTCATGCAGAGGGCCGCGTCTACTGCTACTACAGGCGCCCCCGGCAGCCGCTTCCGCGCGGTCCTCGCGGCCGGCCTCGACGACTACACGACCGACGCGCGCGGCGACGTCGGCTCGCACGTGCGGCTGCAGGCGCTGCGCGCGACGCAGGTGCTCTGGGCCCAGGAGGCCGCCCAGGCGACCCAGGCGACCCAGGCGACGGGTAGCAGCGTCCTCTTCTTCCGCGTCCTGCGCCTGGCGGCCGAGAAGCTCGACCGCGTGCGCGTCGCCGCCCAGGCGACGCTCGCCCAGGCCGTCGGCGGAGGGCCGGCGGGCCGCCGCCTGCAGTCCCTGACGTTCTCGTCGCAGGCGTACTTTCGCTGCCTGCTCGGGCTCTGGGAGGAGGTCGACGACGCCGCCGGCAGCGGCGACCCGCTCTCCATCGCCGCCGCCGCCAAGGCGGGCGGCGTCCAGTGGACGGCGGCGCTGATGCGCGGCTACGTCACGTCGGCCGACACGGGCAACGAGGAGCTGGTCGTGGCCAGCCGCGCCGCCATGGTGGACTTTGTGCTGGGCGGCGGCGGCAGCCAGCAGGGCCAGCATCAGCAGCGCCGCCGGGAGCACCTGTGGCAGGCGCTCCTGCGCAACCTGCCGGGCAGCAGCGCGGGGGCGACGACCGCGGCGGGCAAGATCGCCACGCCGCCGGACCGCATCGTCGTGCCGACGCTGGAGATCGTGGCGTTTCTGTTCTATGCCGGGGTGCTGTCCCCCGGCTCGGCCGACAGCGACTCGGCAAACAACACCCCCAGCAGCGACGACCTCCTGGCCCTCTGCCGCCAGGTCGACCAGGCGGCCGACAAGACGGGGAGCGTGCGCAAGGTGGAGGCCTGCATCAAGGTGTACGGCGCCGTGGTGGCGGCGTCCGACAAGTCTTCGGGGAGTGCCGGCGCCGTCGCCCGCCAGCGGCTCGCGGCCCTGCTGCAGCACCCGTGGCCGCGGGTCCGCAACGCCGTCGTGGACGAGCTGTGGGGGCTGGGGCTGGGGCGGGCCTCGCCGTCCTCCGCCGCCTCCTCTGCATTCGACGCCCTCAAAGGCACAGACTGGGCCGCGGCGGACGCGCATGCCGCGCAGACATTGGCAGGGCAGCTGGGGCTGGTCAGGTAGACAAAAGCACATGGGAGATCTGACGAGAAGCCGTGCAAGGGACGTTCTTGTATTGTTCGTATCTAGCGATGTAGAGCAAGGGAGCCCAAATATGATGTGCATGACGAGGTTATGTGGTATACTTTTTACAGTGATGAGTCTGACCGTTCCTCACCGGTCAGAACTACGGTCGAGTTTGTAAGATACGCCGTATTTGTGCTGCTCCGTACAGGATGCCACTGACCTCCCGCACAAAGCAGGGGTCTCAACATATGGCCGTCTAAGAATCGCGACGAGATGCTACACCTACAATGTCGGCGTTCAGTGCCCGTCGTTCTCAATAGGCACACGGAACGTCTTGCCAGATATCCGTTCAGGTCTCGGCATCATGGACCTTCCCAGGAACACCGTGTTGCCGGCAGTGCTTGGGTAGACAATGGCGGCCCGTGGAGCTTATGCAAGGAGCCTTGCTAATTGTGATTGGGGCGTCATCGTCAAAGAATTGATTCGTGACGATCCAGAGCCGCCTCCAACATGCCATCTGCCGGATCTGCGATCCATATATTGACCCAAGGGCCCTAGGCCAGGGTGGTTCTCCGTCTAGTCCTTCTTAGCCTCTGCATGACATCAAGCTATTGCGAGCCTCTCTTGCACGTGCATTTGAAAATACCGAGATTGACCTCCCGAGACTGCAAGAAGCAAAGTTTATAACTACATAGATCTGTCTGAGGTCCAATCCGTGCCGGGGCCGGCCAGAGTCGTCGTTATGGGAAACCCGACAGCAGACCCAGCTTGGAAGGGAGTGGTGAGCGCCGGCTCGGACCATTTCCCCACTGTCAGTGACGGACAGGCGAATCCCGCTCGAGAAAAAGTCCCCGAGCCGCGACAAGGGAGCTTTCAGCCGTAGCCCACCCTGCAGAATGGACCTCGGCATTGCACTTGGATGAATAATCACGACGGCCTCGAAATAGATCTCACTATGTAAACCTCACCATTTGGACCTCACCTCAGTATTTAGACCGCTCTTACGTGATATACGTGATGTGGGTATTTATGGCCCTGACGCCTACGAAGCAGAGGGCTCCGCCCACCTCGAGCTAGACGAGACAACAAAAACTGTTTCCACCTGCGACAACCTCACTATTCAGACCTCTCTTGTTGCCCTCGCTCATGCTTGGCCCCCAAACCCCATTTAGGAACCTTTAGAGCCATTTAGAACACATACACGCGCCCGCCATGGCCAGCACGCTGCAGGAGCAGATTTCCGTCCAGGAACGGGGCGCTGACGAGTTTGTCAGTGTCGCCAACCCCGGCCGCAAGGGAAACGCGAAGAATATTGCGTATGGAGGATGCGCCCTCAGCATCGCCGTCCAGGCGGCATGCCGGACCGTGTCTCCGCAGTACGTCATCTACTCGGCGATGGGCAACTACGTCGGGCCCGCGTCGACGGACCACAAGCTGCAGTGCTCGGTCCGCCGGCTCCGCGACACGCGGACCTTCGCCACCAGGTTCGTGGAAGTCCGGCAGGCGCAGGACGACGGGCAGACGCGGCTCTGCCTGACCGTCCTGGCCGACTTCCAGGTCCGGGAGAAGGACTCCCTGCTCGTCTACTCCGCGCCCCCGGACCGGTCCTACTCGCCGCCCGAGCGCTGTCTCGGCTCGGCAGAATCGATCGAGGAGCTGGTCCGGGCGGGCGTGGCTTCCGCCGGCCAGGCAAAGCAGCTTCTGACCGTGTTCAGCCTGATGTATCGGTTTTTCGAATGCCGCGGGACCCCGGAGGGAGTCATGTCCAACAACTTCAACGGGCTGCTGAAGACGGCGAAGACGCCGCAGGACGGCGCCGCCCTTCCCTCGAAGACGTCCGGCGACTGGTTCCGCTGCCAGCATCCGCTGGAGTCGGCGCCGGACCACTATGCGGGCCTCGCATTTGTGCTGGATGGCGGGTTGTCGTTTATGCCGCTGGCGCACAGCGGCCGGTTTCTCGACGACGCCAGCGCCTGCTCCAGCCTCGACTTCGCCCTGCGGTTCTTCACCGCCGACGCGGATCTGGCGAGCTGGCACCTCAGGGAGATGAAGACGATCACCGGCGGCGACGGACGGACGTTCTCGGAAGGCAGGCTGTGGGACGAAGCTGGAAATATGGTGGCACACATGTCGCAGCAGTGCATTCTGCGGCCGCTGAAGCAGCAGCCCGGCCGAGCAGCTCTGTAGATCGGTGACAGCCTTCCTTTCCGATAGATACTGCAGATGACATACGGCTACCAGCAGAATGTAACATAGAGTACAGGGTTACATCGAGCTGTATGAAGTCTTGTAATACAACGGATATTCGACCATTCACATACAACTTCTTGACCGATTTTAAAGCTCTACGACAGCCTCCCACCCCTGACAAATTGTGCACATTTTCAGGTGTCATATTCATCGTAATTCCCCCCAGCACCGTGGCTTGTGCCTGAAAGGCGGTCTGCGTGGCATTCTGTATTATTGGGCGTACTTTTTTGGGGGGGAGTGTGTGTGGGTATGTTTCTAAAAGTGCAATTCAAGTCCAATCACAACCAGTGGCAGCCTACGACGTTTTTTGCTTCATTGCGCCCCCAAGGCTGAGCGCGGGCGCTTACAGAACGGGAAATGTTCGTCCATATTTACTCTCTCTTGTCTTCCCCTTCAGCTTCGCACGGAACAGATGTGCACCTGCCCCATATATCTTCGGTGCTTCTATGCTTCACCATCACGTCCACCCAGAATACACCTGCGACGATCCGTTGATCCTTGTTTCTCGTTCCAATTCCTTCTTTTGCGCTTGCTCCGAATTATAGGCACACCCATCTGCTCTTCGTGTACAGTTCCGACGCACCCCTATGTTTGTCAACAAACATCTCCACATTGCGGCAACATGAGCCACAATACCAACTCTCTCGCCAGCAAAGACACGCCACAAACCATGGACCAGACTCTCCGCGCCCGTGTCCGAGAAGGCGGCTGCCTCGCCCAGAGGATCAGGCAGTGCATCGACGAACAGCCCTCGGCCAGCGATGCCACACGTACATTTCTCGACAATGTCTGGCCGCTGTTGAGGCCCGAATACGACGCGATGCGAAAACAAGTGAAACACTACCTCAGAGCCAGACTGCAGCAGAGCGGCATCTCGTGCAGCATCGAGAGCAGGACAAAAGCCACAGCTTCCATCGAGAAGTCGATCGAGCGCCGGGGCGAAGGGAACTCCTTCACGATCCGCGACATTTTTCACGAGGTGCACGATCTTGTGGGGTTTCGGGTCGTGGTTGATCAGTTGAAGGATCTCGAGAGAGCTCGCCGTTTCATTGAGGACACATTCCAAGAAATGAAGAAACCAGCCGTCATCTCTGCGGATCGCCCCGTCGGCTCGTGGAAAACGTGGTTTGGGTCCTACTGCAGCACAAACTACCGCGTCAGCATCAAGCCAGGAGAAGACGGCGGGGAGGACAACGACTGCGCATCCGACTATCCGGGTGTGATGTTCGAAGTGCAGCTCACGACGATTGCGGAAAGTATGTACAACAAATTCGCACACGACCTGCTGTACAAGAAACTCGAAGGGCGCCTTTCCATGCAAGCCCAGAAGATTCTTGACATGATGCACGGCCAGTCACACTGCTATATGCTATGCATTGACGTGCTCATGGGCAGCATCGAGGCGGAGCATGCACACCCACGAAGACCGAGAGAAGGCGGCGAGGGCGATCGGCAGGGGGATGCCGAAGCGGAGACAGTTGCCGAGATTGTTGCTGACGGGAGGCGACTCTACGGAGATCTCATGTCCACCGTTGGCCCAGACGACTCCGAAACCCTCTCGATACCAGACGATTTACGAAGCATCAACGAACTCGACCGCTGGGTGAAGGAGGAGGAGGATAAGGCCATACCAAAGCTTCTAGCTATGCAGCTAAAGGTACAAGAAGAGCAGTTGAAAGTGCAGCGGGAGCAGTTGAAGGTGTCAGAAGAGCACCGAGACGCAACCAAGGAAATGCTTCGGCTATATCAAGACACCAGCGCGCGAATTCTTTCAGAGGAGGAGTCACGATGTCTCGAGGTCTTCCGCTCTGTCAACGGAGGTGCCGACTATGAGTGGTACAAGGGCCTAGTGGAAGACCACGTTGACGGAACCTGCCAGTGGTTCACAGGCCACGAACATTTCAAGGAATGGCTAGGCCAAGACTCAGGGCAGCTGCTCGTCACCGCGGATCCAGGTTGTGGCAAAACTGTTCTCTCAAAGTACCTCGTCGACAGAAAACTCCCCGACATGGACAAGGAAGCAATTATTTGCTATTTTTTCTTCAAAGACCAGGACCAAAACACGATTCAGCAGGCACTCTGTGCTGTCCTTCACCAGCTCCTATCCAGGCGAAGATGTCTGATCAAGTACGCCATGGCCGAATACGAAAAAAACCGCAAATATCTCTGTGGAGTCAAGGAGTCACTGTGGAAAATCTTGGAAAGTGCTGGCAAGGACGCCGAAGCCGGACCCATTATCATTGTGCTTGACGCACTAGACGAATGCAAGGAAGCCGACGTCCAATTCCTGATCCGCAAGTTGAAAAGCGTCTACACGGGGGAAGCACAGTTCGGCGGAGTCAAATTTTTGCTTACGAGCCGTCCGTACGAGAACGTCACAAACAACTTCCACGGCTTCTCCTACGTCCGCATTCTCGGGGAAGACGAATCAGATGGAATCAGCGGAGAAGTGGACCTCGTGATTGAAGCCCGCGTCGACCAGTTCGCACAACAATTGCATCTTCGAGCGGACCTTTCGAACCATCTGAAAAGGGGGCTCAAGTCGACGGAAAACCGGACATACCTCTGGGTGTATCTTGCGTTTGACCTCTTAAGATCGACACGATTCCGCAGAACGAGAAAAGGCATTGACGAGCTATTGGCTTCCGTCCCGAAAACTCACAACGAAGTCTACGAGAAAATCCTCAGCCGGGCCCAGAATCGGCAAATTGTCCGCAAGCTGCTAAGCATAATGCTAGCTGCATGCCGTCCTTTGACGGTGACAGAGATGAACATGGCCCTTGAATTAGACTCTACAACAAAACACGTTGCAGATCTAGATCTAGAAGACCCAGTTGATTTCCAAAAGCGAGTACGGTCTTGGTGCGGACTGTTCGTCAGTGTCCACGGCGAGAGAATCTACTTTCTGCACCAAACCACTCGAGACTTTCTCTTGCATGATGCAACGGCACCGCCCTCCTCGCCAGTCACGGCATATAAGTGGCGCGGCTCTATCTCAATCAAGGATGCCCACGATTCACTTGCAACTTTGTGTGTACGCTGCATTAACATACTCGACCGATATTCCAGCAACGGGACGGAAGCCTTTCAATTTTATTCCTACGCAGAAGCCTTCTGGGCGTACCACATATACAGCTCCTTCTCTTACGGACTAGAGAGCTCCCTGATGAACTCTGTCATTAGTTTTTGCACTTTTAAATCATGGAGGCTTCTTGTTAAGTTTTTAACTAGCCATACCGCTAGTGGTAATGGCTCAAGAAACTCTCCAGAAACCGATGATAAAGTAAGCACATATGTTATTAATTTATTTTTGAGTGTCAGTTTATATTAACTGATGAAATACTTTAGATCCTCTTTTCACAATACTTCGAGGTGATATATTTTCTTATAAGAATCCAATTGTAAGTTAAAATAAAACAAGACATATTATAAAACTATATATGCTAACTTATAACGAAGGAAGAAATATCTTTATATAATAGCATTTATGATTTTCTACGCGTATTGTTTTCCAAGGCCATCTTCGCTTTATCTCGTGTTTTATTATGCCGGTTGTTTCTTAATAACTCTCTATTTTGCTTGTGTATTTGCCGCACAAGGCGAAGGCGAGAAAGCCGACTTCCGATTCCTAATCCGCACGATAAGGGAGGTGTACAAGGGAGAAGCAAGCTTTATTAATTTTTAACAATTTATAAAATGATGATATGTTTTTTATTATTACTGAACCGATTCTTTGCGGAGAGATCACGTAAGGTTACATGGAAAGAAACAGTGCAGTATAATGCCCTTCTCGATATGGAAGGAAAAAACCTCAAGGCACTTTAAGATGTTACTGCCTTCCCGTCACAAAATCCTTCACAACCTTCTCCAGATCCTCCTGCGGCAAGTCCAACTTCTCGTTCCATAATCCTTTCGTGACCGAGAAATTCGTCAATCCTCCTCTGCCATAGACGGTCGCCGCGATCACAGCGAGCACACCCTGTGCCTGTCCTGCCTTCTGCTGTGCGGTCCCTTCCTGCCACAGTCCTTCGACAGTGCCTTCGGACACCGTGAACGTCTTGCCCGTCGCTTTCTCGAGGGCGCGCAGAACCTCGTTCTGCGTGATGGTGAAGCTGTTGACGTAGACGTACTGGTTCTTGGTCAGCTCGGGGACCTCGAGGCTCTTCGCGATCGCCCGGCCCACCTGGTCCAGGTTCGTCGCCTCGTAGCGGATGTCGCCGCCGTCGTAGATGGTGGCGGTGCCGGCCGGCACGTTGAAGCCGCCAAAGCCGGGGATGCCCAGACCCCAGTCGAAGATCGCCCCCGTGATGACGGCCGTCCACGCGATCGCGTCCTGCTTGGACTTGAGGTAGTCGAGGGCCTCGATCTTGCCCGCCAGCAGGGGCAGGGACGCGAGCGACGAGCGGTCGGAGGTGTCGACGCCGAACTCGGAGGGCACGTAGACCTTGACCCCGGCGGCAATGGCGGCGTCGACAACCGACTTTTCGGAGGCCAGCGCGTGCGGAGGAACCGTGCTGACGACGGCGTCCTGCCCTCGGAAGGCGTCCAGGAGGGATGCCTCTGAGAGATCGGACCTGACGTGCCTGACGCCGGGGGGCAGGACGGCCGTAGACGACTCGCGCGTCAGCCCCGTGACCTGGAAGCGCTTCTCTTCCAGCAAGGCTTTGATGGTGGATGTCCCCACGTTCCCACTGGCGCCGATGACCAGCACGTTTTTGATCGAGGAGGGGGCCATCGTAGATTCGAAAATATGGAGCAGAATGAATGATAATTTTGCGTTGGATCGAGTGGGTTGTCACACTGCTGTGGATATTAGTCCATCGCAAACTAATCGTATTATTATGCGACGTCCGTTGCTCATATATACAAGGGCATCCGTGGCGGGCTGTTCTGGCGCGTCCTATTTAATGTTTAATAATCAGCGAGGCGCTCATGGAATTCGACATACGGACATTGCATAACTATTGGATTAGTGTCACAGGTTTGTTTCTTGCCGAGCCCTCTATGCGGTTAGATCCTTTGTTTGAAATCCAAATCGCCACATCATGGAACGGCATCAGGTCCTTTGATACCTCGGCTGCGCCATTAGAGACAGACACCATTGTGTGACAACACGGCATTCCTAGGCGATGCAGTGACGTCGAGTTCGTAATCGACCCGAGGTAGTGCATATTGTTGGCCCGAACCAGCGCAGGTACGGCGACACCGTCTCAGCCGCAGCGTCATTTTTGACTATTTTCTTTTATATAATTCCCTGCATCCCGCCTCCGGTGGGCGTTTCAATTGCGTGACCGACGCCTCGTATTGTCCCAGTCTTGTATTCGGAGGCTCCGTGATTCGCAAAGATGGCCGTCCAATTCGCAGTCTATACGTGCCAGCCGATCCCGACGGCCGCGCCCTCGCCCGATCCTTCATCGAAGGACTCGGGCTACTGGTCGCCGCTGTCGTGCACCCTGATCTACACCTCCGCCGTGGCGCTCCTCGTGGATTGTCCCGCGAGCGTCGCGGGCACAGCGGAGCTGGTGTCGTGGGTGCGGTCCACGCTGCCGGCCGGGAGCGAGCTGAAGCACTTTGTCGCGTCCCATGCGCACGGCGACCACTTCCTCGGGTTTCCCGTCCTGAAAGACGCCTTCCCCGGCGTCACCGCCACTGCCACGAAGAGCGTGGTGGAGGGGATCGCCCAGCAGTACGCCCCGCCGACCTACGACGGGCTCTGGAAGGCGGCGTTCCCTGCGGCAGAGGCAGGCACGGGCCTGCCGGAGGCGAAGGCCGACTTCGTGCCCCTGGCGCCCTCCAACGAGATCCGCCTCGACGGCTCCCTGGTCAAGCTCTATGACGTGCCGCACGGCGACACGCACTCCAACTCCTTCGTGCACGTGCCCGAGCTAGACCTGGTCGTCGCGGGCGACATCGTCTACAACGGGGACTGCCACCAGTGGCTGGGCGAAGCCTCGACGCAGGAGAAGCGCGATCAGTGGGTGTATGCGCTGTCGCAGATTGGGGCGCTGAAGCCCAGCATCGTCGTGCCGGGGCACACATTCACGCCCATGTCCGAGCCGAGCGAGGCCGCTGCGCGGGCGATGCTGGACGGCACGGAGCAGTACATCAGGGCCTTGGAAGAGGAGCTCGCGCAGGCGGAGAGCGCGGACGTCTTGTATGAGAGAATGAGGGCCCGGTTCGCGAGATGGAACTTATACATCCTGAAGGGGAGCTGTCAGGCGGCGTTCGCAAAGAAGCAACCTTCGACATGATCCTAGGGACAGGCGGGGGGCAAGAATGAAAGCAAGTTTTTGAGTTTGGTATAGGAAAACGTCTATTTGCCCCATATAATATCCGAGAGACAAAACAGAAGTGCTTCTCGATGAAAAACGACCGCGATCAGCAGCATTATCCTGAGTTCTAGGAGGCTGGCTTGCGTTTTTTGATATACTCTTTACGTTTCGGTTTGCATTGGAAGTCTTTGCAAGGAATAAAAAGGTACAGGAGGGCGAAGAGATAAAGGGCAAAGCCAGGGGGTTGAGTGTGTGAGAAATTGATAAGAGCCATAATGACGCAGCGCCGCATTGATGGCGACTGGTCGCCGACCAGCGCGCCGGGGAAGTCGATGGACTCTAGGTAAGGTAGGAGTTTCTGTAAATGCCTCTTACAAGCAAACTTTCTGTCACTTTTCACGGCTAGCTACTTTGGTGAAAGAAAAACCATCCGGATGAGAGAACGAGGAAGACGTTCTGTACATCATAGCCGGGACGAGACACACCGAAATAGGGAAACAAAAAGTGAGAATCAAAGACGGGAGAAGCCAAGGCGTCCCTCTGCCTTTCTTCTTTGGTCGTCTGGCACCCCCCAGTCTCATTTTGTACTGTCATCCGCATGGCCTGGGTCTGGCCTGGCCTGGCCTGGCCACCCCTCGTTTTCTTGGCCGTTTCGAAGCTCTGAGACATGGTGGCGTACTATGCGTTGGGACTATCTTTTGGTTTTCCTGCCCCTCGAGAGGTACTTTCGTATCGTACTGCCGTGACAAGCCGGCAGGCACGGGATTAGGAGGTGCGGCTTCGTCGCCGGTTGGCCGCCTGCCCGAATGGGAAATCTGCAAACCCGGAAAACGGCATGCTCAATAGATTTGCTTCGACGAGTTCGTTGCTGGATATGGGTGAGCGCTCATGGCGTAGTGAGCATAGTCTGCTGGTGATGGCGGGCGTTGTCAAATAAACTACGAGTAAAAAGGCATGTGGATCCGCTATTACGACTTCCAGTCTTATTTCTAGTCTGTATGTATGATTATCTCATTGGCAGGCGTTGAGGCCCGTTTTCTTGCAACTGGCGTGGCCACGTCAAATGTCTTACCTTTAGCCCGTCGGACGGTCCCTCTGCCGCATGTGGCTAGACATTATACAGCCGCCGCCGTGTAAGTACCGGCACGATGTCCATCCCGGAGGCAGACCCCGTCCGTTTGTTCCGTCTCATTGATTTCTTTCTCTCTTTCTCTCTCTTTTCCTCCCCTCCCCCCAAATATCTCCCTACTCCCCTTTCCGCCCTCCCTTTCTTACAGGAGAGTAAGCTATCCCATAATGATCTTACTTACAGTATGGATTCGACTAGAAATATGTGCCAACAAATATAGGCGGCAGACCGTAGAATAGACTGTAGGACGGCACTTTGGAGGACAGGCAGAACAGGTAGAACAGGTCGAGAAGGGGGGTATATTCTTCACAGCAGAAAGTAGCAGGCAATATGCAAAAACGAATCTCGGTCGATCGGTACCTCTACTTCCTAAGCGAGGGGTCGTTGCCTTCTTTATGTGACAGCTCCTGTGCTCGGTGCGCTGGGGGCCAAAAGTATCTAGTCGTCGTGGCTAGAAGCGGCCCGCGCCGGCCAACTGCCATCTACCAGCCAAGTGCCACAGGTGCAATTCGCCAGTTATCTCACCCCCGAGCCCTTTGGCCTCACTCCGGACACAAGGCGCGCACTCCAGTGGCTTACCAGCGCAAGACTAGACCAGATCTGCACTTGCAGGTGTCAGGAAGAGGAAAAACGATTAGAGAATGCAACTTGTCGGACGCTAGGGGACTCACGGGTGTGGCCAGTAAGGCAGAATAGCTTTCTGTATCTTGCAAGTCAGATATCAAGCACGGTATTTTCGGGGAGTGTGGCACTCCCCTCCCCCAAATGGGAAAAATTACGACATAATGGACATCATGACAGGAGGCGTGTAAAATAGTAGAAGAACTGTAAGACAGTACTGTATCTCAAAAGAGCCTGCTACGCGAAAAACCCTAAAAGATGGCATTGCAAGCAGGTCTACTCTGTATAATACATCCTTTGTCAAGCGTTGCCCGCATCAATACTCGCTCTCAAGCAACTCAAGTAAACCTGTCACTTTAACTGCAACTCGATACTTTGACATCGCAGCCTTTACAAAAATATACTATTTCCGTTCTCAGCGTGCTTGAACGCTGTGATAGCAGTCCAAGAACTTAGTTAACAATGCCTTACAACATGGGTGGTGGTCAAGAGCACGGGCCCGTCCCAACAACAGCCGACAGCCCGTCTCTTCTAGGCAAACGCATCGAGCCGGCTCTGCGAATGCCGGTCGATCCGATCGTCCCATACTTTTGGGGGCCAGAACCACCCTCTAATAAGTTACCCGCCACCACAACGGGATATACTAAACTGCGGGACATCGTCGGCAAAGGGACCGTCCAAGACTGGCGGCGGGTGCTGGAGGAGGGCTCGGAAATTCTCAAAAAGGGGTTCAGGGACGTGGCCGCGCCAAGAAGCGGCCCAGACGTGGCGGCCCGCGCCGTCGGCCTGTCCGAGGAGCTGCAGCAGTGGCGCGCAGACGAGCACAGGGCGGGCCGCGTGCTCCCCAGCAAGGGACACGGGTTGACCGCCGCCTCCGACGAGGTGGTGGAGATCATGAACGCGCGGGACTGGCCGCGGCCCATGCTGGTGAACTGCGCGCTGTTCGGCGCCGGCTTCGCCAACATGCTGCTCGGCGCGCACGACCCGGAGACCCTGTTCTCCAACTACTGCACCGACCTCTGCTTCTTCTACGAGCACGGCTACCACCGCGTCTTCCCCGAGTACGAGGCGCTGCTGGACGAGGACGCCAACGACCCGCACGCCCTCGAGACGCCGGGCGGCCAGGAGCGGCGGCAGGTCATGCAGTACACGCTGCAGTACGTGCGGCTCAAAGTCGCCCTCGAGGAGACGCACAAGGGCAGCCTGGGCAACAAGATGATGCGCGTGAACTGGCGCGACGCGATGGTGCTGTTCCTCTGCGAGAACAGCATCGTCGGCATGGCGGCCGAGCAGGTCGTGCGCGGCTACGACCCGGCCGGCGTCTACAACGACTTTATGGCCAGCTGCCCGGGCACCGACATTATCGACGTCGGGTCGGACCTGTACAACTCGGAGCTGGTCAACGCCGTGCTGTGCACGGCCGACATTGTCGACGCGGGCGTCGTCACGGAGGCGGCGCTGCGGCGCGCCTACGACGCGTGGGCCCACAGCTCCGCGCGCATGTCGGCGCCCGAGCGGTGCGACGACCCGGGCGTGCGTATGAACTCGCTGTTGTACACCTGGCATATCATTAACAACCGGCACGGGTTCCTGCGGCGCGCCTTACTAGGCTACCCCAAGATCCGGACGCCGACGACGCCCGGGGTGGTGGACCAGCGCGAGGCCGACGTGTGCGAGGCGTTCGACGCCGACTTCCGCACGACGGGGTTCAGCCGGCCGCTGGCCGGCGCGTGCGACGGCGCCAGCTGGTGCGACCGCGTGCAGGCGCGCGTGCGCGCCAGCCCGGAGCGGGAATTCCTGGAGCACGTCTGGCAGCTCTTCGAGATCGCGCCCCTGGAGTACGCGCGGCGGCAGGTCGTGTCCGCGGCGTACGAGGAGGAGCTCGCGGGGCAGATCCGGCTGGCGATGGCGCGTGCCTATGCCCTCGGGCTGGTGGACGACCTGTCGTGGCTGCTGGTCCACGTCACCCCAGCATGCTTGGCAGGTGAGTCGCCTGTTTGAGGCCGCGATGTGGGGCAGCCTTCTCGACGACGGCGGCCTGAGCGGCAAGCTGGACCGGAAAGAGTAGCGGGCAATTTTTCGGAGGGTATTAAAAAAAAATTAAAAACGGACCGGGCCGGCCAGACCGCCGCGAGCACACAGGTGCGGTGACCGGGATCCCCCCTTGCTCTCCGGGACCGGAGGGGGTTGCCGACTTGTCTCTTTTTCTTTCGATTGCTTCGCTGCTTGATTCTCCATTTTCTTTTTGTCGAACTCACGGATTCACGAACTGCCTTCCTTCCTGTCCGACTTTGCCTGGCGCGTTTTCTCTCCCTTTTCAATATCTGCGACGTATCTATCCTCGTATGCACCGTCTGAATATTACGTCTTCGCGCCCTGTTCTCGCCAAGATCTCTGTCCAGGAGTCTAGCCCACTGATAACCAAAACCCCGTACTTGTACGCGTATTCTTCGTTATGACACTGTGGATTCTCTTGCTCTCCTGCAAAAAAGGGACGGCGGAAAGCATCGAATGCCTGGCCACGTGCGGCAGAGGAGGGTGTCATTCTGGCGGCTGGCACACGAGGCGTCGATGGACAGGTAAGCTGTTGGAATGCGCGCCTTGTGCCAGGAGTAAGGCCTGGCCAAGGGGCACGGCAGGACGCAGGCGTGGACCTCTTTCGATAACCAGGCGCGTCGCCTAGTGGCCGACGGCTTCTTAACAGTCCACTCTGTGCAGCACATTTTTGAGTCTATTAGGCTCCGTAGTGTACTCATAAGTACATACAAGATACTGTGGGATAGCAATTGCTACAGATAGTACGGAGTAGTCCTGGGATCTACGATTACAACACTTTTGGTTTATTTCGAAACGTAATACAGCATACGGCTGCTTATCAGTCTTTCTCTTTTCTTCTTCGAGTGGAAGAGGATACCCCATGTCGTGTCTCACAAGAAAAAAAGTGAAAATGTGGCGCCCGGGAGATTTTCTCCTTTGGATACATCAGCCCCTGGAGCAAAAAATTGAAATGAAGAATTTCGGCGATGCCGCCATCCCCCAACATGACAGTCGACGGATATTACGACCCCGTTGTAAAATGTCTGTTGGAGCGAAAAGGGGAAGAGACCGGAGCGAATGTGAAAGACAAGGGTGGTCCTCCGTAGGGTGGGCACAGGGCATACCCGGAAAGGAAGCCGGCTTGTGAACCGCACACCTCTCGTCCCCAACCCTCTCGCTTTCCCGTTGTTCCTTTCCCAATCTCCAACTGTTCTTTAACTGGGCCCGGAGCATTTCCTCAAGCGTGCAAGCTGCATCTCGTAGCCGCCCGGGCAGTTCAACACGTGCAGTGGTGTCGGATTGTCTTGCTTTGACCTTTAGCCCATTTTGGTGATACACGCGGTGAACGGGCTTCTCGTTTTCCTAGTTCGAGTGCGCACATCTGCATAATCTTGCCGCTGAAGTGGAAAACAAGCCAGCAATACTGCGGTCCCCGCATGCTTCTCGGTGACCGGGGGAACGGCGAGTTGATTCCGGCGCGTGTACTCCGTATTCCGTGCAGACTGTAATGCAAACAAAATGGGGCATGCAGCATATGCCGCTCTCTGCACGCCGACTTTCTGTCACGGGACACCCGATGCCCACAGGGATATCGTGGAAGACGCAGGGCGGCATTTGCTAAGCTAGTTTCTCGCTCGACTCATTTCCCCTCCGCCGTCTCTGTTTGACTGCGTGGCATGTATTATTTGTGTTTGAATGGGTGTGGCCTTGCTGAGCGTCGTCTCGTTCTCTCCCGTCTTTGATTGACGCCCTCTTTGCCATAGCCGCTACGCGCGGAACAGATGTCTTGATTCAGTGGACATGGCAATCGAAGACGGGGGGGAACATGAGATGATGTTCTAAAATCGGCTAATTTCCGTTCGAAGCTGCGTGGGGAATATCACTTCGTACGAGAAGACCTCTCGTGCCGCCGTTTTTCATCTCCCCCTCCTCTGGCCCCGGCAGCGTGCATGTGAGACTCGTGTCTACTCCGTACTCGTAGACCATGCGTATTACATGGCGATGTGCGATACGTGTCTCACCGCACGACTGTTCTGGTGTGTGATGTGTTTTCTCCACTTCCATCGGAATACGACCTTTGGCATCGTCGAGATTGAGGACGTCCGTAGCACGCTGCCGAACCTTGTCGAGCCGCATAGCTGACATTAGCGCACTCGTAAGATAGTGATTCTTCTTGACGTTTCTTGCTGTTCTCGAAACGAGAGGGAGAAAAGACGAATCTCGCCATTGAGAAGCCGAGTAACCAGCACATGCCCCGGCGGAACAGCTGCGCCTGAGAGAGAAAATGGTCGTCTTGCCTGTGGCCTGACGAAACCGAGCTCGCCAGACAGAGCAGAGCGCACCCCCACGGCGGCCGGAGGATGTTCGAAGGAGACGGGGCGCGCGACGATGCAACGCCCACCGAGCCCGTGCTCTGTAGGGCAAAGGCTTGCCGCCGCGGCACGGGCTGGCAACCCCCCCTAGGCGAAACCGTAGGATCTGCCACACCCTCATTTTGTCGAAATTCGTTGATTTCCTGTTCTGTGCTGGATGGGGTTAATCGGCTGTCTTCTGATATGTGGCTTCTCTCTTCTTTTCGTCTTCTCGAAGGTCCCGTTTCGAGACACCGCTACTTGCGTGCGGTCTTCGACCATCTGCCGGCACAGGTCAGCATGGGCAGAAGGAATCTAGGCGCAGAGAGAATCCTTGAGGGGCTGCACGTCTGCTGCGCGCCTTGCGACTTACTGCCCAATCGACTCGCTTACAACTCCGTACATGAGAAATACCACATCGGCCCGCTGGAACGCCGCGCAGAGCCAGTCGCAAAACAGCAATAGCGGGTCCATGTCGGTCGCTGCCTCGAATGCCAAGGCCAAAGGTGGTGATGGTGATACTGTATTCGTACGGAGTAGTTGTAGTTTTTGCTGATTCTTTCTTTTGCCTGCTGTTCTTGTCTTCTCGTATTCTCGTTTTTCTCGTCCTTGTCGATGTATCGTCATCCGACGCGAACTGCCCGGCAGCAGCGTCTGCAGGCAGCCGTAAACATCGCAGGATGCGTGGAGTGTCGTGCCTTTGTCGTCTCGTCTCTTGGTTCTGCGATCTGCAGTCTACATTTGGCACTTGCGGGCAGCTCCGAGAAGAGGATGCAGCCTGAAGAGGAGGACGCATCTCACCCTCCCCCCGCGCTCATTCCCGCGTTCCGCTCCTTCCCCGGCTGGCTATACTGCAACCAGTGTGTGTTCAAAAATGAATATCTCCTCGGATCGAGCCTTCCTGGTCTCGTCGTCCCCTCCTTGTTCTTCTCCCTCGCCGCCTCCTGCGTTTCCCGCCCTATTCTGAGATCCTCGAGAGAACTTTGTGCGACCCCATGCACGCTTCTTCCGCGGTTCCGCCGTCTTGATCCCTGCAAGCAGAGAGACTTTCTTTTCTCCCTCTGCGTTTGCACGGAGTAACTTATCTCTCTTTCTCGCTTCGTCGTCGTCTTGTTTGCTCCTGCCGTATTGTAGCCTAGCCCCGGTTCCCCTCTTTGCCATTTCTGCCTGCTTCGGCCCTGCTCTGCTCGTCGGTTCCTTCCTGTTTCTTTTTTGCCCGTCGTCTCTGGCCTGACGGCCCCGTTCCTTGCTGCCCTATTTTGGTCTTTTGTGCTTTCCTCTTCTGGCTCTCTCCGTCCCTCCTACTTTCCTTTTCCTCCTTTCTTTCCCGCTTCCTGCCCCTCACCCCTGGGCGCATATCCCTCAGCAGCCAACCTGCTTCCTTCCTTAGTCATAAGCACCCGTCAGCCATTTCCCAACGTATATCCATCTCGTTTGGCTTGCCCTCCTTTCCCGGCCCTTTCTCTCCCTTTCCTCGACGTCTCGCCTTTGCATTGCCTCGTTTCTTCGTTTCTTCGTTTCTTCATCTCTTCTTCAAACAAGAACCCCGGCAGTCTCCGCCACGCCAGCATATCCCGCCTATCCACACTTCGACACCTGCGCCGGCCGACTCTTCCGCCCCAGACACGCTAGGCCGAAACGCTTTGTCCGTCTCCCTTTGCTTCTGCGCCGCTTCAAACGGGTAAGCCACCACCAGCACTAAACCCCACAGCCCTAGCTGAGATAGCTCAGAAGATTTCCGCTTCCCGGCGGCTGGCGTTGCACCTTATTTCCCTTGCTTTGCTGTCTGATTTTCGTCGCTTTTTCGTCGTCAGGCTCAGCTTGCTTTCCTCCTCTCCCACCTCTTCTTCCGCATGCAACTGCTGGTGCATGAGAGAAGAGAGCGCGCCACAGAGTCAACTGGTGCACAGCCATTTCGTTTCGAATCACTGGAGCTAATATGACGACTCTCTGCTCAGGGCCCATGTCCGCCTTCTGCTAGGAAGCTGGGCAGCACACGACCTGGTTCTTATGAGTTGAAGATGGTGGTGCTGGGTTAATTCGCCGACTCGATCGCAGTGTCCATCGCAGAATCTATTCGCAGCAGCGCCTCTCAACTTTCTCTCTACCGGGCATTTCTTCGGCCTTTCTTACCTTGACCGACTACCTGCTTGCCATCGCGTTGAGGTGATTTTCGCCCAACGTGCTTAGGCACCAGGATTGCTACCAAAATTCTCTCTCCCCGCCCGTCCCAGCGCTCCCCTGGCGTCCGACGCGAGAGCCCGGATGCCGAGGAGGATCTAGCCATGGATGCTCTAAAGAGTCTCATCGCAAACATCCCGGACTGGATCAAGCGACTCGATGACCTGAGCGACCAAATTGCTAAGCGCCAGCTCGAGCTCGCACACGTCGTCGAGCCAGGACCGTCGGCGTCGTCAACGTCGGCGTCACCTCCTTCCCGCTCCAAATCTGTCCGAAACAAAGGCTCAACGGAGTCTTTGAAGCCGAACGACGAGGGTGCAGCATGGCAAGAAGAGGATACCGCCAAGGAAACTCTGAACAGCCAAGTGGTCACACCCTCGACGACGAGACCAAATGCCGGCGAAAAGGCGACCGCGTCTCTGCAACAGCAGGCGACACTTGTCGCGGGAGCGCCCCAAGCTAGGTTGCGAGCCACGCTACGAAAACGCAACAAGCGCAGCGACTCGGTCGTCACCGCGGAGGGCGCGGCGCCGAAGTACCGCACGCGAAGCATGATCATTGTGTACTACGACAGCTACGTCCAGTCCTTCTTTGAGGAGCTGGTCAAATTTGTCTCTGCTCAGCGGAACATGATGCGCAAGGCCAAAATGGCCGCCAAAGTGGCGCAGATCAAACGCATGGCCGAGCTGGAGATGCCCGACACGGACGAAGACGACGCGGTGATTGCCGCCGCGACCGTCGAAAGCCCCAAGGTCGACAACATGGACCCAGGAGCAAAGCTTGTCGTGGACTCGAATGCGCCAATTGAGGCCGCGCCTCAGCCAGACGCAGCGACCAAGCCGAGGCAAGGCGACGATATGATTCTTGCCGCCGCGTCTCCGCCCGCACCGGACGACATACCCGCGCTCAACTACAGAAGAACGCTCAACATGCGCTCGCCGGGCATGCTGGCCTCCGGCCGACCAATGTACCTGCGGGCATCCGGCCGGTCAGGGTACGTGGGGAGTGGGGTCGGGGGCTCGTATCTGAGTGGCAGCCAGCAGCCGCCGGACGTGTACGACGAGCTGGACAAGGGGCTCGAGTACGTCCAGTCCATGTGCGAGCACGCGGCTCACCAGTTCCTGCGCGACGGCGACTGCAACGAGGAGGTGGAGAATGTCAAGCGCCGCCTGGCGGAGACCAAAGAGCAGGCCGACCGCGAGATGGAGCGCGTCAAGAAAGAAGACCCCGACGCGCTCAAGGCGTCTGAAGAGCCGCCCAAGATGCGCAGCTTCCGGCCTCAGAGTATGCGCAGGGACGCTGCCAGCATAATTTCCGCAGGCGCCAAGGAGGCTCTTTCAGGCGCGGGCCCCATTTCTGTTGCGAGAGATCCACAGGCGGCTCTCGAAGTGGACGAGGGCATTGACGATATGGACACAGACATGCCGAAGTTGATGTATAAGTCATCACGGCTGCGGTAAACGAGGCGCACCTTGTTATGGAATGAAGACGACGATTCGCGAGCTGCTTTGGCAACGTCCAAGTTAGGGAGCACGAAGAATGACAAAAAAAGAATGACGGAAGGAGAAAATGACAGGCCAGAGGACGAAAGGAGAGGTGACAAAAAGAGACGGAAGGGCAGGGTCGAAGATGTGCGCCGGGCACGATGGCCTGTCCGAAAATGTATACCCGGAGGCAAGCCAATATGAGAGCGAGCGAGACTAGTTTTGGTTTTTTGGGTTTTCAGTCTTTGTTTCGTTTTTGCATCCCCATGTTTACGTTGAAGTCGAAGCATCACCACCGCCTGGGCATTGAAGCTGGATCTGGCGATCTTTCTTGGATTTTTTTCTTTTGTGTCGTTCTTTTTTTTGGCCAGCTCCTGTTCACGCATTGCCATGGAGTCCCCGTAATATAGTTTTCGGTGTATAGCATATACCTTGGGATAAAGGTAGGAAAAAAAGAAGAATGGAAAAAGCGCTTTTGTCGTTGGACTTGCCGACGAAATATCCGCGGCGAAAAAGGGAATCAAAACACAGCTTCACATGCCGTCATTTCCGGCTTACAGCATCGCACGACAACAGTCGCTGCAGGGAGGACGAGGGGCAGGACACCATCCCCGCGGCGCAGTGGACGTCCTTTGGCGTATCGCACAGAACGTGGCGAATGACAGGCCGCCGATTCGTGCAGCTGGAGATAAAAGTGAGCGGCAAGCGGCACGCTGGGGGGCTGCGGGAGGCACTAACACCGACTAACATCGGAAAAGGGAAATCTTTAAAAAATTCTTTATCTCAGAAGGGGACCAGGTTTTCGAAAAGCCAGGGCACGCGGCGCATCGTTTGTTTTCTCTCCATTGTCCAAAGGCGGGAGCTGTTCTCGATAGCCTCAAGCTTCTCAAGCTCCTTTCTCGTCACAATGGCGTTCACCATGCACTCCCACTCGGGCCAGTTCTGCGGCCACGCCGTCGACTCGCTCGAGCAGGTCGTCCAGCGCGCCGTCGCCCTCGGCTTCCGCACGCTCGGCCTGTCGGAGCACATGCCCCGGGCCCACGTCGAGGACCTGTACCCGGAGGAGCGCGGCGACGGCCAGGACCTGGAGGGCAAGCTCACGGCGCTGGCCGCCCGCTACGACGCCTACCTGGTGGAGGCCGTGCGCCTGCGCGACGCCTACGCCGACCGCATCGCCATCCTCGTCGGCTTCGAGAGCGAGTGGATCCACGGCGCCCACGACGACGGCGTGCGCGTCCGGGCGCTGGCCGCCCACCCGGAGGTCGACTACTTTGTCGGGTCGGTCCACCACGTGGGGCGCCGGGGGACGCCCATCGACTACGACAAGGCGTCCTACGCGGAGGCGGTCGAGGTGGCAGCAGCGGCCGCAGGCAGCAGTGGTGCTGCGGCGGACGCTGCTGCCGGCGAAGTCCACCTCTTCGCCGACTACTACGACCAGCAGCTCGACATGCTGCAGACGTTAAAGCCCCGCGTCGTGGGCCACTTCGACCTCGTGCGCCTGCTCAGCGCCGCTCCGGGGCGCGACCCGGCCACGGACCCGGCCCTCGCCCCCGCCGTGTGGCCCAAGATCCTGCGCAACCTGGAGTTCGTCGCGTCCTACGGCGGCTGGCTCGAGTGCAACACGGCGGCCCTGCGCAAGGGGCTGGCCGAGCCCTATCCGGGGCGGGCGATCGCCGAGGCGTGGCTGCGGCTGGGCGGCCGGTTCACCATGTCGGACGACAGCCACGGCACGGCGCACGTGGCGACCAACTACCGGCGGGGGCTGGCGTACCTGGCGAGCCTGGGCGTGGCCGAGGTGTGGACGCTGGAGCGGCGGCCAACAGACGACACAACAGGAAGAGGCGAGCTGGTGGAGAAGAGCGTGTCGCTGGCCGAGTTCGGGGCGAGCCTGCGGTTGGATGACGACGAGCAGTGATGAGGAGAGAGAAGGCAGCTGCTATTATACTACGATAGATGTAGAGGCCGAGAGGGAATGACTTTATACTAATGAGCGACAAATAGACTTTTCTTCTTCTTTTTATATAAAATAGACATTCTCAATTGCATAGCTCTAGAGAATGAGAAGCACGCCGGCGCGCCTTCTCCCCTGTGACTCCGATGTCGTCTCACACACGCAGCCAGCGCGAATGTGGGGTTAATATCTTACCTTCTGGCGCAATTCGCAGTTCTCCCATTGAACAATTTTTGGTGGGGTAGCTTGCCCACTAAAGATCCAAGAGCTTCTCTCGCCCGGTGCTCGCACAGCACCTTTTTTCAACGTCGTCTCAGCACCTCGACAAAACGACGATGGCCGACTCCCAAGCGGCCGAGGCCCTCGTGCCCAGGTTCCAGTACGAGCGGACGCTGAACCAGGGTAGGTGTTCTCCGCTCTTCACCTTATTCAAGACGCTCCTCCTCTGACCTCCTCCCAGACCAAGCCGGCCGCCGCACGTCGCTCTACGGCGCCATCGACGGCCAGCCCGCCCTGCTCGTGCTCGAGCGCGCCCCCTTTCCCACGTCGCCCGACTACCTGGGCGCCGTCGCGGGCAACCTCCGCTCGCTGCGCAACCTCGGCGCCAACGACATCTACTTTTGGTTCCTGGCGGGGGAGGGCCACAGCAGCGGCGACGGCGACGCCTCCCTCAAGATCAACCTCATCTACCCCTGCACCCCGCAGCACGTCCGCAAGTACAGCCGCCAGGGCGTCCGCCTCGTCACCGAGACCGCCCAGGTCTACCGCGACCGCGTCCGCCCCTTCATGGCGGCCCAGCGCGACGCCGGCCGCCTCGGCTGGATCTACAACATCATCGAGGGCCGCAAGGAGGTCGAGGACGTCATCTACCGCACGCCCTACGACCCGGCGGCGGTGAACGACGAGGGCTTCCTGCTGCTGCCCGACCTCAACTGGGACCGCGCCACGCTCGAGGCCCTGCACCTGCTGGCCGTCGTCGAGCGCCGCGACCTCTGGAGCCTGCGCGACCTGCGGCGGGGCCACGCGGGGTGGCTGCGGCGCATGCGGCGGCAGCTGGTCGACGCGACGGTGGGCGTGTACGGCGGGCGGGGGCTGGAGCGCGACCAGCTCAAGCTGTACGTGCACTACCAGCCGACGTACTACCACTTCCACGTCCACATCGTGCACGTGCAGCTCGAGGCCGGGGCGACGCAGGCGACGGGCAAGGCGGTCGGGCTGGAGAGCCTGGTCGAGCAGCTGGAGCACATGGGCGGGGGCGGCGGCAGCGACGACAAGGAGAGCGACGACGTCGGCATGGACGCCGTGGCGCTGACCTACACGCTGGGCGAGGCGAGCGAGCTGTGGGCGGCCGTGTTTGGGCCGCTCAAAGAAGAGGAGGAGGCGAAGAGAGAGAGCGAGAAGAGCACCACGGAAGAGTGAACCGAACACGCTTGAAGCTTGAATGCAGATGCTAACCTAACCCTATGGAACACCAAACAAGGAAAGGAAAAAAAGGAAAAGAAGAAAAGACAAATTAAGATATATACATTAGACACTCAGGACACCGGCACACCTCAGTTCTGCCGATACAGCTTCTCCACCGCGATGATCAGGTCGTGCACGCCCGGCCCCGCCGGGCAGTCCTTCCACTCGCCGCCGTCGCGGATGCAGTACACCTCGTCGTCCAGGCGCACCGTGCAGCTCTTGGTCACGCCCACGGCCGACGTGTGGCGCACGCTGTCGCGCAGCAGCGTCACCCCGTACTGCCCGTCGTCCTGCGCGGCGCAGTCGTTGAGCGCCGCGAAGTCGATGGCGTGCTCCAGCGCGCAGTCCTCCACCAGCTCGCGGTCCGGGATCCGCGGGTAGTCGCGCGACAGGCACATGGTGAAGCCGAGGTAGATCTTGGGGTCGGGGTACAGCGCGTGGGCGCAGAGCTCGATGATGTTGCCCATGCCTGGGGGGAAAGTTAGCTGGTGTTTTTTTTTTGAAGCAAGAGATAGAAAAAAAAAACAGATAGAAGAGAGGCAAAAACACATACACTCGCCCGGCCCGTGCATGCAGTCGACACCGCCGTCGCCCGTTGGTCTGTCCCCTCCTGTTAGTGATGCTGTTTATTTCTGGTTTTTGTGTGATAACACAAGTTCAGGAAAAACCGGAGTGTCCCTCACCTTCCAACGTAGGAGAGCGTAAAGTTCACTTTATCATACACCCGCTGCATCGTGGGCAGCACAAGGTCGCGCAGGCAGTCCTACACAACACCCGAGTCAGCACACTCGCACAGCCGCAATTCCATAGAGTCGCAAGAGGAGAACCCACCCGTGCGTCCGGGCACTTGCTCATGATGTGCGCCTCCAGCGGCACGAGCCGGCGCCTGGTGAACACCGGCCGCGTCAGGCCCGTCTTGACCTCGTGTATCTCGAACGCCTTGGACCGCAGCGCCTCCTCCTGCGCCACCTTCGGGCACCACGTCGACAGGCCCAGCGGCAGGTCGGGCTGGAAGAAGACGCACACCGTCAGCGCGATCACCGCCAGCGCCGCCACGAAGCCCAGGCGCTCCCGCAGCCGCCGCCGAAACGTGGCGGGCGAGAAGGTGCGGCGCTCCGCCGCCGGCTCCACGACCAGCCGTTTCTCGTCCATCGCGGCTCAAAAAGGTGACAGCCGAAGAGGGAATGACGCAAGTGCGAAATATAGATGATCGAAGTAAGCACTGTATTAATAAACGAGTCGTATCGGTTCGGGTGTGGGGAAACGGATCGAGGAATCGTCTGTCGTTCGAGACCCGAGCCGTGCCAACGTCGAGAAATCTGTTGGTGTCCCTTGTGTCGGGGCACAGAGAGAGAGGGAAGGGCCGCCAAGATACGCGTCAGCTGGCAATATGCGGCGGAGAGTTTCTCGTTATTTTTGCGTCGCCTGTTCGTTTATTCGGTTATTGGAAGCTTATTGGAAGCTTATTAGAAGCTCCTTATACCGCCGCCGCTGGTTCGCCCGTTGCAGGGGGCGGTTGAGATTGTTTATTCCGAGGGAGGGAGGAGGGTGCGCCGGATGTTTATTTTGGGTTTTCTGGCGGCGGGAATGCAGAAAACGGAAAAAAAGAGAGAAAAGGGCTAGACGCGACGGGCGGGCGAGAAAAGGCTGCTGGCCGGCGGACGTCAATCCGAAACATGCAAGGGCATAAACTGTAGAGAGGCGTCGAAAAGGGGAGGGCAGAAGCGAGGAAATGAGGCAATCGGGAAAAAGAGGGGAGACGAGGGAGAAGAGGGAGACGAGGGAGACGAGGGAAAATTAAGGAACAGAGGAAAACACAGCGAAAAGCCAATATGGCGAAATCCGTGGAAATCGGTGACGAGATTTCTATAAATGGATTAGGACGCATCGAATCGATAGAGTGGCAGGTGGGTGGGGCACGTGAACAGCCGTTGCAGCACTGTGGTGATTGCTCCCCCATAGGGTCGCACCACCGCGCTAGGCCCCTCGCTAACAGCGGAGAACCCTGGCGGGGCAGCAAGGCCGTAGGGCGCTCTTGCCTCGTCCTCGGCGCGTGCCTTCCTTTGTCTCCGCGGGGCACCACCAGGGCACAGGGCGACACGGAAGCGGAAGGCGCAACAGGACAGACAGGACAGACAGGACACGAGACGCACGCCCGAAGACGCAGTAAGATAGTCTGTCAACAAGGGGAGGCGCGCGCTGCTAGGCTCTTTCTCGGCTCCGCTGCTCTGTCCCGCTCTCTGAGCTAGGGAGCCCAGGCAGGCACCTCGTGCTCCGCAGTCGCACCTGCCGCACGCCTGGGGTGGGTAGGTCGGGCGTATTTCCTGCGTCATTGGCCATTAGGCGGACCTCTCAACTCGCTCTCGACTCCCTCTGACCTCCCTCTGACCTCCCTCTGACCTGCCTCTCAACTCCCGGTCTGCTGCCTCTCTGCACTCGTTGCATTTCCCATTCATCCTCTCTCCTCACCGCACGCCCGCCGCCCAGCACACCTTGCAAACAGCCCCGTCCCGCTGTCGATCATGGCCGGCTATGCCTGCTGGGCCGGCTGAAACCAGGTTTCTCGAACACGAAAAAAAAGGCCGAGTCGAACAATTAAAGCCCCCGACAGGCCAGACGACTGACAGCGGCCAGCTCACAGCCGACAGCTCACAGCCGACAGCAGCAGGCAGCAGACAGCAGACAGCAGAAAGCAGACACGGGACAGGCAAATATAAGGAGGCCCTGCCGGCCTGCCTCGCAGCCGCGACTCTATTTTGCCAGCCTTTTCTCTCTCCTCTCTCCCTCCCTCCTAGCTCCGCACGCCGCCCTATGACTCCTCCGCCTTTCTGGAGAGCTCACCCTCGACCCCCGACGTCCTCCTCCTGCGCGTCCTCTCGCTGCTCGCAGCCCCCGTCTTCGCCTCGCTGACCCCCTCGAAGCACAATGACGGGCATCGCAATACCAGAGGCCGCTCCTGGCCTCCTGGCCTTCCTGGAGCCTCTGCGGGTCGACCGAGAGCGCGTCTACACCATGTCCCGCGAGTTCTCCTCGACCTTCACCCGCCTGGCTGCCGAGTCCACAGACCAGTTCCTGCCCACGCCAATATCCGAATCGATCCTGCTGCCGTTCAGCAAGAAGAAGAAGAACCAAGGCCGGTGAGTTTCTGGAACAACGCCGATCCCCGATCCCCCGCTCCCCGCTCCCCGCTCCCCGCTCCCCGATCCCCAATCCCCCGACCTGCCAGCCTGCAGCGTGCTTGTCTCCTTTGATTCGACGTTTCTCGAAGCTTGGTGCAGCGAGAGAGGCACAGCTCTGTGCTAACTGCCATGTAACGTTGCGGGTGCCATACAGATATCTTGCCATCGACATGTAAGCTCATCCTCTTTTCTTCGATGCTACGTGCTTGCCGCTGCAGGGCGCCCTGTCTGACTCTTCTCTTATAGTGGTGGAACGAACCTGCGGGTTGGGTTTATCGAGCTGCTAGGCGACGGCGAGCTCTCGACAGACGTGGCGAAGCTACCCAACGGCCGGGTGGAGGACGCGGCACCGGCAGCAGCACCACCAATACGAGACGTACGAGACGGTTCAGCACCACTGGTACCGCCAGCACCGCCAGCACTGCAACAGGCGACATCCGCGCCGCAAGGAACTGGCCAACAGAAAAGCACGCCATGCCTGCGGCGCCTGCACGAGCGGAGCTGGTCCATTCAGGAACACCTCAAGAGCGAAAATGCAGACAGCCTTTTTGCATGGATCGGCGGCTGCATCGCGTCGGTCGTGCGAGAAGGATGCAAAAGCTTTGGCCTGTCGAGAGACACGCCATTGCCGATGGGCGTCACATTCAGCTTCCCGATGGAGCAGGAGTCATTGTCGGAGGCTCGGCTCATGTCTATGGGCAAGGGCTTTGCGATGTCGTCACAGCTGGACCTGGGCTCGCATCTCGTCAAGGGCTACGAAAAGGCGCGGGCTGGCAGCGCAGACTTTGCTTTGCCGCCGATTACTATTGCCGCCATTGCCAACGACTCCGTGTCAACTCTGGTGTCGTTTGTGTATGAGGTCCCGGCCCTCGCCAACCAGAAGCCCGCCATGGGGATCATTTGCGGCACCGGCAGCAACGCTACTTTGCTGATGAAGCACAGCAAATTGCACCCGTCAAAACGGCCCAAGAAGGTACACGTATTGCCAAATGGTACAAAGACCGGAAAGGGCGACGACGGCAGCGACGACGACCAAGTCAAAATCGCGGTCAACACGGAATGGAGCATTAACGGCTCGGCGCCGGCAATGCGGGCGGTGAACCTGATCAGCCGGTGGGACGACCAGCTGAGCCAGTCCGTCGAATACCCCGGATTTCAGCCGCTCGAATACATGACGGCCGGGCGGTACCTGGGCGAGCTGGGCCGCATCATGCTGGTCGACTACATGACGAGCGTGCTCGGGCTCGACGAGACGACGATCCCCCGCAAGTTCCTCAAGAAGTTCGAGCCGCACAACACCACGTTTCTCAGCCGCTATCGGCCTGGCGAGGCGCAGTCCCTGCTGGACATGCTGGAAGCCGAGTTTCCCACGGAGGTTGCGAAGGCGAACGGCAAGGCGAATGGCTGGCCAAACGGGCATGTCAACGGATCGCACTCCGCAGACAAAGCCGCAACCCCGGCGCCGTCTCCATTCTATTGGACAGAGGAGATTGCGGAAGCACTCTATCACATTGCAAAGGCCATTGAGACCCGCGCGGCCGCCATCATTGCCGCAGCAATCGTCGGCCTGTTAGACTGCGCCGAGGAGCTTCCGCCGGTGCATGCTGCCAATGGGAATGGGGATGTGCCGTCGTCATCACCGTCTCGGCTCCCGCTCGAGCTGGTCGTTGGATACACGGGCGGCTGCATCACCAACTTTCAGGATTATCTGGCCGACTGCCAGGCCTTCCTCGACGACCTCGTGGCCCAGCGGTATGGCAGCAGCGCGCCATCGCCGCCCGTCCGGATCGTGCTGAGCCCCTGCCATGACGGCGGCATCAAGGGTGCCGGCATATTGGTGCCGGCATCGCTGGCCAGCCAGGGCTTGCTCCACGCGTGAAGATGAGACGAAACTGATTGGGAACGATAGGAACGCTGCGAGCGGGCGGTTGGATTTTTGGGACCCCATCTCAGGGCGAACGGTCACGGCCAAAAAAAAAACGGGGATTCGACATGAAATAGGGGCTGTCTAGATTTTTTGATCTTCTGGTCTTTTGATCCTTGGATATTTTTGTTTATTTTAATAAATATTGCGCTGGGTTTACAACATAGACAAGCCATAATTGGAACGGCAACAAAAGAAAATAAAATAGCAGGGCGAGTCTTGCATCCTAGAGACACGAGAACCACTTAGAGGCCGACTAGAATGATGAGAAACTGGTGATAGGTAAGATACGAGACCCGACTACCCGGAGCATTCGCCAACTGCGCAGACGTCGGACGACAAGGAGGTGGTGACCTGCAGCCCTAGTGAATCTTGTCACAAAAGCACAGACGCGATGGAGCGTGTCGATGCAAGGGTGTTGGCGCCCGACAGTGCTAGCGAGAAGAGAGCGAACTCGTGCATAATATACTGCAGTCACTTACGACGCAGTCAATTGGGAGACGAGTGTGGATTCCGTTTGAGATTGTCGCAGGCATCCGATTATCCGTTTTTTTAAGCTTGGCAGCGATTTTCCAGTACAAAATAAGAAAAGAGACAGAGAAAAGGTAGAAAGGCTGCATTGGGATCCCAAGTTTAAAACAGCAGGGGGGGTGAAGTGGGTGGTGTTTCGGTTTGGCCCGCCAAGCGCCCGTTCACGAGCAGAGCCTCCTTGCTTGAACCCTGAACCCCTTTGTCTCCACGACAATGCAGACGTCAAATCTCCGTGGTGGAATTCCAGGCCACCTTCCAATGTGGTATTGGTATCAGATGAAAAGCTGTCGAGGAAGCGAGAGAGACCCTGGCTTTTGCACACTTTAAAGCTCCGTTGACAGCGCCGTGTCACGATTTCCCCCTTGCTCCGCAGAGGTAGCACTCGGAGCGTTTTATGTTGCAAAATACATAACTCATCTCTACAGCCCCCCCCCCCCCCTCTCTTTCGTTCTCCGTACATCGTGAAACGGGCCTAGGCCTGAGACGAAAAAGAAAAGGCAGTAAGCGAGCAATTGTCTTTCGAGGGAAAAGGGAAGGGGGGCTGAGAGAAGCGAGGCGACCGGGGCGAGGAAAGAGGAAAATGCTTACGATCGTCCGACAATCCATCGTGGATCCTCTGCTCTGCAGCGGGAGACGCAGTATAAGAAGTATGGTTCTCCCTCCCGATTATGTGGCGAGTGTATGATGTTCGTTTCCGCTTGCTTGGTATTCACTTCTTCTTTTCAGTTACCGTCTCTGTCTGTCGTTTACTCTTCGCTCCTCCGGAAGGACCATCTTTGTTTCTCTCTTCGTCGTTGATCGACCCTTTTTTGTGTTTTTACTCTCTTTAAATCTATTCACTTCTCTTGTGTTCATATTATTTTCGTCCTTCCATCTCTTTCACGCCTCACCTCACCGCCAACATGCGTTACTCTCTCGTCGCCCTCGCCTGCGCGTCAGGCTGCCTGGCTGGTAAGACACCACATTGTGACAAAAAAAAAAAAAAAACCACATCTACCTCTTCAATCTTGCTGACTTTGCAATCACAGCCCCCACTTCCAAGCGCGCCTCCGACCTCTGCTTCGTCATCGGCGACACCGTCCTGCCCGCCGAGACCCTGACCGCGGCCGAGGCCCTCGCCGACATCATCACGTGCTCGACCACGACCACGACCATCGACAACGTGCCCGACGTCACGGCCGGCGACGTGTCCTTCAGCCAGGTCAACTTCGCCGACTCGAGCGACGAGACGCTGGCCTTTGCGCTGTCCGAGTTCGCGACGTCCTGCCCGCTCGCCGACAACGACCTCGCCACGTTCCAGGACCAGCTCAACGTGTACCTGGCGACGGAGGCCGGCATCCGGTCCGTGGCCGGGTCGCTGGCCATCAAGGTCCCCAAGTTCTTCCTCGAGTTCCAGGTCTCGCGCATCCAGACGGCGCAGGGCAACGCGCCGACGGACCCGAGCCTGACGGTGGACCACCTGCTGACCAAGGTGCTGACGAACGCGGCGGGCCAGGACCAGTCGCTGCTGGACCAGGTGACGGCGCTGTCCACGATTCTGAGCTAGGCGCCTGCAGCATTTGGCGCAGCAGGTCGATGAATGCATACATACATATATATGTATATATATGTATATTTATATATTTATATATAATGGAACAATTGTCAATTGTATATACCAGGTGGAGGAAGGCATAGCACAGGATGTCAATACAGAAAACATGTAATAGAGCACGAAATGTCAATAGCATAATATCTTGGGTCTATTTTTACGTCCACAACATCCTAATATCCGTCCCGGGCCGGCCCCGCCGCCTTGAGCGACCCGTTGGCCACGCCCAGGTGCTGCGCCATGACGTCGCCCAGCGCGCCCACGTCCGTGACCACCGACACCAGGTCGAACCCCTGGGCGGCCCGCTGCGCCGCCTGCTCGCCGCCCGTGCAGAAGATGGCGGCCTTCTTGCCGTGCTTCTTGCACGCCGCCAGCACGCTCTGGATGGCCGCCTCGTGCTCGTCGCCGCCGCGGGCGACGCCCAGCTGCAGCGCCAGGTCAAAGGGCCCGATGAGCAGCGCGTCCAGCCCGGGCACGGCGGCAATGGCGTCGACGTTCTCGACGCCCTGCCGCGACTCGATCTGCACGGCCACGACGAGGTTGGCGTCGGCGCTGGCGTCGTAGTCGTCGCCGGCGGCGACGCCCGGGAACGCGTGGATGGCGAAGAGGGGGCCGTAGCCGCGGCTGCCCCCCTGGGCCGGGTACTTGGAGAAGGCCACGATCTTGGCGGCGTCCTCGGCCGTGTGGCACATGGGCGTCAGGACGCCGTGGGCGCCCGAGTCGAGGGCGCGCTTGATCATCCACTCCTCGGCCCAGGGGATGCGGATGATGGGGCTGGCGCCCTCGCTGGCGATGGCGCTGGCCAGCTCGTAGTAGTCCTTGTCGGAGATGAGGCCGTGCTCGGCGTCGATGAGGACCCAGGAGTAGGGGCCGTGGGGCGAGACGGCGGCGGACCGCAGGATGGTGCGGGCGACGGCGGCGCTCGGGAAGCTGGGAGGGGGGGGTCAGAGAGGGAGCAAGAAATACGATGCAAGGAGGCCGTAGACTCACGTCAGCCAGAAGCCGTAGGCCGTGGTCGCGCCCGCCTTGAGCGTGGCCGTGAGAGGGAGGTCGATCGGCATGGTGGGCGAGTGAAGGGCGAGGGGTGGACGAGGAGTATGAGGTTCAGACGGTCGGTTGTACGAGGGGGGGAGACGGGCAGAGAAACGAAACAGCAAGTATTTAAGAACCTCTGAGAATCTCTAAGACTCCCCCTCCCCCCCCCCCCCAACTCTTGCACCACCGGTCGGCTGCAGTCTAACGCACGACGTTGTGGGTGCGGAGTGTGGAGTAGACAGCGATCTCGGGAGTTCGCAACAGCGGCAGCCGAGCAGAGCAACAGGGCGGGTTGGTTCCCAATGCGGCTTAGCGTATGCACTGGTGGCGGTCTTCTAAGTCCAACTGCAGCAAAGTCCTAACGCCTATGACGCCTGAGGTCATCGCATTCATGATGCCCCGGCGAGGACGGCCGGATGTCGTGGTATAAATTGAGCAGCTGTCGCCGTCGGTTGCCATCTCAGCTCTCTAAAGTTGCACTGAGTACCGCGATCAACGACACTACGAGGAGACCGCTGCTACCAAAGAATCCTACAACATTATCCTGCTTGCCCCGTCCACGTCGCTAGCGGCGGGATTCTGGGCGCAAAGATGGCCCGGAAGCGCAAGGCGCCGAGCAGCGCCGAGGTGGACACGGCGGCGGTCCCCGAAGACGGACCAGCGGCCGACGAGCGGCCACAGGAACCAGAGGAGCCTGAGGAAAAGGATGATGCAGACTCTGCTGCCCACCCCTTTCCCTTCACGCCCCTGCCGCTCCGCCAGGTGCACCGCCTGCTCGAGCCCGGCCCCGTCCTGCTCGTCTCGACCGGCGCCGTGGCCGACCGCTCCCACAACCTCATGACGCTGGGCTTCCACATGATGCTGCAGCACAGCGGGCCGACCCTGGTGGCCGTGTGCCTCGGGCCCTGGGACGCGACGTTTGCGGCCCTGCGGTCCCGGGGCCAGTGCGTGCTGGCCGTGCCGGGCGCGGAGATGGCCGAGGCGGTCGTGGACATTGGGAACTGCTCGAAGGATGACGTGGGCGAGGACGACGAGGACGGCCAAGACGCCGTCGCGGGCGACGTCTCGGACGACGTCTCGAACCGTCCGGTCCCAGCCGGGCAGAACAAGTGGGAGCGGTTCGGCCTCACCCCCCTCCCCGCGCGCGCCGTCCGCGCCCCCCTCGTCGGCGGCCCGCACGTCCTGGCCAACATCGAGTGCGTCGTGCACGACCGCCAGCTGGTCGGCCGGTACTCGCTGTGGATCCTCAAGGCCGTCCGCGCCTGGTGGGACGAGGACCGCGTGCAGCGGACCGGCCGCATGCTGCACCACCGCGGCAACGGCGTGTTCGCCGTGTCGTCGGGCGATGCCGTGGTGGACCTGCACGAGCGGATGACCAAGTGGCCGGAGCTGGCCTGAGGGAAGAAGGCGAGAGAACAGAGGAAGCTCGTTGATGTAAAGACAGTGCGTAGTATAGTATATTTACAGTATTCACACGGAGCACCGTGAATATCATCTTATCCAGAATTTAGCGGGGCGGCTTATCGCGATAAGAAAAAGTTGGAAAAACTATGGCAGAAAAAAAGTTGGCGATCGAAAAAAGTCTACCAAAAAGCTTCCCATAGGAAAGAGCCTCGACTTGCAGCACCCACAAACACACCCGCATTTTCTTCTCGCACTCGAATTGCAGACGCTTCCGTGCATGGCCCTTCTCGTCTAAATATACACTACACTCGGCCGACATGCCGCACTCCGACAGTGGCGGCGCGCCGCTGGTCAAGCGCCAGAAGCTGAGCGCAGCCGCGGCGACGCAGCCCGCCTCGTCGGCCATTGCCACGGGCTCCAACATCTTTGCGCCGTTTCGGGTGGGTGATGACCCCAGAATTGCCTCTATCGTTTTGCCCCTTTTCAGTTCCTGGCTAACTCTCCCCGCAGACAGTCGGACTCGTCTCCCCCACCGGCGTCCCCTTCACCTCCGTCCCCCTCGGCAAGACGACCTTCCAGATCACCACCTCCGTCGGCCGCTGCCTGCAGACGTACGACCTGAAGCGTGGTCTCAACCTCGTCTTCGTCACGCGGCCGCAGACCCCGCGCGACATCACGGCCACCTATGCGTGGAAGCAGAAGGTGTATGCGGCCTGGGGCAGCAAGGAAGAGGAGGGTGATGAAGACAATGGCGACGACGCCGACAGCAACAACAGCGCGAAGCAAGGCGTCTGGGTCTTCCAGCGCGGCCGCAAAGTGGGCGAGCTGCCCCTCCCCCGGGACCTCAAGGAGCCCATCCGCCAGATCCTCATCTTCGGCGCCTGGATCGTCGGCCTCGCGCGCACCCGCGTCGAAGTCTGGAAGTCCACCTCGCTCGAGCACTACACGACGCTGCGGCCGACGGCCACCAAGCCCGGCGACAACGAGCTGACCGGCGGCATGTGCACGATGCCGACGTTCCTCAACAAGGTCTTTGTCGGCCGCGCCAACGGCTGGGTCGAGATCTGGAACGTCAGCTCCGGCAACCTGATCTACACGATCGCGCCCGAGATCAAGCACAATTTCGGCGCCGTGACCTGCCTCGAGCCCACGCCCGCCCTGGGCCTGCTGGCCATCGCCTATGCGGCGGGTCCCCTGATCGTCCACGACGTGGTGCGCGACGAGCCGCTGATCTACGTCGAGGCGGGCACGGCCGGCGTCACGGACGACGGCGAGAACGACGCGCCCGTGTCGAGCATCTCGTTCCGCAGCGACGGCCGCGGCGCCGGCCAGGACGGGCGCGCCGACGGCGTCATGGCCACGGCGACGACGGCCAGCGGCGACGTGACGTTCTGGGACCTCAACAACGGGGGCCGCATCATGGGCGTGCTGCGCAGCGCGCACAACCCGCCGTCGTCGCCGGAAGCCGGGTCCACGTCCACGCTCGTGCGCGGCGGCATCAGCAGGGTCGAGTTCCTTCCCGGCCAGCCCGTCATCCTGACGAGCGGCCTCGACAACTCGCTGCGGTCGTGGATCTTCGACGAGACGCCGTTCTCGGCCATCCCGCGCATCCTGCACACGCGCAGCGGCCACGCGGCGCCCGTCAACTGCCTGCAGTTCCTGCCCTCGGACTTTGACGGCGCCGACGCGGGCAACAAGTGGCTGCTCAGCGGCGGCCTCGACCGCAGCCTCTGGGGCTGGAGCCTGCGCCGCGACGGCCAGAGCAGCGAGCTGAGCCAGGGCCACGTGCGCCAGCGCGCCAAGAAGACGGGCGTCCTGTCGGCGGCGGTGCTGCGCCAGGGCCCCACGACGACGCTCGACGACCTCAAGGCGCCGGCGATCACGTGCATCGCGTCCTCGCTCAACCGCGACGGCGGCATCGGCGCGCTGCCGGGCAAGCTGCCGATCTGGCTGCGCGTGGCGCCGCCCAGCAGCGACCCGAAGAAGAACAAGACCCGCGCCGGCGAGGGGACGCTGCGGCCGGGCGACACCGAGGCCAGCGGCATGACGGGCTGGGAGAGCGTGGTGACGGCGCACCGCGGCGACGCGTGGGCGCGGACGTGGTTCTGGGGCCGCAAGCGCGCGGGGCGCTGGGCGTTCCTCACGGGCGACCGCGCGCACGTGTCGACGGTGGCCATCAGCCCCTGCGGCAGCTTCGCGCTCGTGGGCTCGGCCGGCGGCGCCGTCGACATGTACAACCTGCAGTCCGGCATCCACCGGCAGCGGTTCCCGTCGAAGCTGACGCCCGCGCAGGCGCGCCAGCTGAAGGTGCAGCAGCAGCTGCGGCAGGCCGACGGCGTGACGCAGCTGCAGGCGGTGGCGACGACGGGGGCGGGGGGCGCGCCGGGCTTCCGCAGCCCCGGCGCCGGCCGCCACACCAAGGCCGTCACGGGCCTCGTCGTCGACAGCCTCAACAGCTACGTCGTGTCGTGCTCGCTCGACGGCGCGGTCAAGTTCTGGGACTTCTTGACGGGCCACCTGACCGACCAGATCGACGTGGGCGTCGCCGTCACGGCCTGCCGCTACCACGCGTCCAACGACCTGCTGGCGTTTGCGTGCGCGGACAGCACGATCCGCGTGGTCGACGCGGCGACGCGCAAGACGATCCGCATTCTGCGGGCGGGCCACCAGAAGACGGCCGGCCCGGCCGGAGGAGCAGGAAATATCAACGACCTCTGCTTCTCGAGCGACGGCCGCTGGGTCGTGGCCGTGACGCAGGACGACGCGCGCCTGCGCGTGTGGGACCTGCCGACCAGCCACCTGATCGACTCGGTGGCGATGGACCGGCCCGGGCGCGCCGTGGCGTTCTCGGGCGCGGGCGAGTTCCTGGCGGTGGCGCCGGACGGCGCGCTGGGCGTGCACCTGTGGACGAACAAGACGCTGTTCAAGCACGTGCCGACGCGGCCGGTGGTGGAAGACGCGCCCGCGCCAGCCGCGCTGGCGGCGGCGGCGGCTGGATCAATGGCGACCAAGGCCGTCGCCGGCCCCACGGCATCGGGCGAGGGCGGCGCCGGCCTGATCGAGGCAGCGTTCGAGGACGACGACGCGGCCGCCGCCGCCGACGGCGACGACGACGACATCGCCCCGGCCAAGGTGCTGGACCAGCTCAGCGCGGACATGACGACGCTCAGCCTGGTGCCCAAGGCGCGCTGGCAGACGCTGCTGCACCTGGACCTGATCAAGCAGCGCAACAAGCCCCGCGAGGCGCCCAAGGCGCCCGAGAAGGCGCCCTTCTTCCTGGGCACGGTGGGCTCGGCCGACGCCGAGAAGGCGGGGTGGGACATTGCGACCACGGCGGGCGGCGGTGCTGCCGCGGCGGATCCCGCGGCCGACGCCCGGTCGCGCATCCTCACGCTCGACCACACGCGCGCCCAGCAGGCCTTTTCGCTGAAGCTGCACCAGGGCGCGCAGGGCGACTGTAAGTTTCTTTCCTCGTCCCTACCCTGTATTCTAGTTTTTTGTTTACTCTTTTCATCTGCTGACTGCCGACTGCTCAGTCTCCCCCTTCGTGGACCACCTCAAGCGGCTGCCGCCGGCGCAGGCCGACCTCGAGCTGCGGTCGCTGTCCGCCGAGGAGGGCGAGCTGGCGCTGTTCGTGCGGGCGCTGACGAGCCGGCTGCGGGCGCGGCGCGACTACGAGCTGGTGCAGGCGTGGATGACGGTGTTCCTGCGGCTGCACGGGAGCGCGGCGGTGGAGGCGGCGGCGGCGGCGGCAGAAGGCGGCGGGGGCGAGAGCGAGAGCGTGGACGACTTCGCGGCGGCGCTGGCGGAGTGGCGGGCGGTGCAGGAGCGGGAGCGGAGCCGGCTGGACGCGCTGGTGGGCTACTGCGGCGGCGTGGTGAGCTTCCTGCGGAGTCCGCGGAGCTGAGGCAGAAAGTAGGGGGGGGGGGGGAGTGGTGTGTATTGAGAGGGGCTGCGGCCTCTTGTTTTCTTGTATACACTGGCGTACATATTCTGAATAGCATGGCATTTATTCGTGTTTCTTTTGATGCTCGGCTTTGTGATCTTTTTTGAATGCCTCTTATTACTCGTTGCCTTTGAGAATGCCTTTCTTGTAAGACGGCTTTGTTTTGAGATGCGTTTCTCGCCATTTCAAACCTGCCACACCCCATCTCTGTGTTCTCTCTTTCGCCGCTCGTCCCTACACGGAAAGTGAGCACGTGTGCATTTACTTCTTTTGGGAGGGCGTGTTTCCGGGCGTGTTTCCCTGGGCCACTCCCCCCAATCCCCCATCGCCCGACCCCGTTCCCCCGTTTCCCCCCCCCCCCGTGCTCCTACGCCCTCGTGCGTCTCGGTGACCGAAAAAGCAAAAGGCGATCGATCGGCCAGCAGACCCCTTGCGACCCGCGCCGGCGGTGCTCCTGGGGACAGGTGGTGCATGCACGCCTTGAGGCTCTGTGGACTATATCGGGACGGAGCACATTTTGGCGATCGCATGCTTTTCACCTTTCCACCGACTATACTTCTCAACTTGTCTTTGCAACAATACCGACCGCCTCGCGATTCTCTCTTCTGCCCAAAGGACCTCCCCTACCTCCTCCTCTGGACCCCACTGTCTTAGTTTGCCTGCTCGCTCACCCCCCCAGGGTCTCTTTCAACTGGCCGGCACCCCGTGGCTCGACTCTGCGCTTCCTATTCGTCGCCAGCGCGCTGAAGGAAAACGCCGGCTCTTTCTTTAGCAGCGTTATTAGTCGCTTGTCAAAGAAAGACCGTCCACAAACGAGCTAAATTCGCAAGTTGTGTCCCCCCAAGAGAACCATAAAAAAAACGTCATGCCGCATCGATATCCCACAATGCCAGAACCGCAGTCAACTCAATCGTGAAGCTGTCCGCGAGAGCATCGTACATCGTCGAGACCGCCGCACGTGTCCAAGACGACACCAGTCGACAGAAGCATCCATCGCGGCCGTACTGGCTCTCCTCGGTGCCAATTGGACTATAATACGCCGGCTGCCTCTTCTCGGCTCTTATCTATACGAGCAGCTGCAGTGAATCACGGCTGGACAAGCGCCTTGATGTCCACTCCGGTGCTGCCCCGTTCCCGGCCGCCCATTCGCCTCTTCGCTCCCTGCCCTTCTCTCTCCTTCTCTCTGCCTCTCCTCGGCTCCTCTTCTTGGCCGGCAGCGCCCGTTCTTGTCGAATGCCAACCTCACACGACACAAGGACAGCTCGCGCCCCTCATGGACCAATAACAGCATCTGCTTGACGGCTCTTCACCTCCTTTGGGCTCGCCCCCCCTGTCTAATCGATTCCGCTCCGGCTGCCGGAGGCGAAAGACGGTGTGTTGTTTCTGGGTTTCTTTCGCTTTTCTTCTACTCGTAATTCCCATAGCTGACAGAGAGTGACGCTTCCGTTCCGCCTCCTGGCTCAGCTCGCAGCTCACCAGGTAGTTCGCCAGATCGCCTCCCGCCTGTCGCCCTAGTTCCAACTCCATGGCCTAGCCACCCCTCCTCGCTAAAAGCTCTATCATATTTTTTTTCGCCGCCTCGTGCTTTAGCTCTCGGCCGGGTTCTTTTTGTTCTTTTTTGCTCGGCATTTTCGACTCTTGTTATTTTTTCTCTTCTCAGCTCCCTCGGTCTTTCCCGATCCTCTTCTTACCGCACCTGCCCAGCTCTTTTCTCGACTCTGTTGCGTGGGGGTAATTCGTCGCCCAGAAGAGCAGGAGTGACTTTTGAACCAATTTACGTCCATCTCCCAACGTGCACTTTCCGTCTGGTCGCCAACCACATCGCCGCTTCTCGATTTGGAAATCCCTGTGTGCAGCCACGGTCGACCGCTCTTTCCTCTTCCAGCCGGGCTACCACGACTCGTCCTTGCAACAGTGCCGCCACCGTGATTTCCCCCGGGACTCTGCTGTCTCCTCTGTTCTCCGTCAATCATCAACGGCTTCAATCATATATACCGCCTCCGTCGAATGCCTCATACAGCCCAATAACGACTCCATCCCGCAGACACACCGCAAAGAGACCGCCGTCGCTCGGCCAGCATGGCGTCTCCCCATCCGCCATCCGAGCCACAGGCGGATCCCGCAAGCTCTCCGAGCTCGACAGTACCCTCGGAGTCGGGCCTGTCCAATATCAATGCCTCGGGGACCACCAGTCCAGCCAATGGCCCCGCCGACCTGGCCACCGAAAACAATGTGGCCGCCTCGTCTTCGCGCCGTGTCGTCTCGCCTCTGGTCACCCAGTCAAACGGATCGGGTGGCGGCCCAGCACCGCGGTCGGCCGCACAGCCGACCCGCTCGCGGAGCCGCGTGAGGCGCCGGTTCAGCAGCAGCACGGCCCCGGGCAGCCAGAGCCCGAGCAGCGAGCGCAACCACCCGCACCACAAGAAGGAGAAGGAAGAGGCGCGCCGGGCCCCGCTCGGCGTCATCGGCGTGTGCGCGCTCGACGCGAAGGCCCGCAGCAAGCCCAGCCGCAACATCCTCAACCGGCTGATCGCCAAGAACGAGTTCGACGTGGTCGTCTTTGGCGACAAGGTCATCCTCGACGAGGAGGTCGAGAACTGGCCGATGTGCGACTACCTCATCTCCTTCTACTCCGACGGCTTCCCGCTGGACAAGGCCATCGCCTACGTCAAGGCGCGCAAGCCCTTCTGCGTCAACGACGTCCCGCTCCAGAAGATCCTCTGGGACCGCCGGGCCTGCCTCCGCCTTCTCGACAAGATCGGCGTGCCCACGCCGCAGCGCCTCGAGGTCACGCGCGACGGCGGGCCGGGCATCCTCACGCCCGACATCACGCGCCACATCCGCGACGTCGGCGGCGTGACCCTGGAAACGACCGATCCTACCGCGAACCCGCCGCCCTGCAAAGTTGAGCTGCTCGACAACGACGACGTCCTCAGCGTCGACGGCAAGCTCATCCGCAAGCCCTTCGTCGAGAAGCCCACCAGCGGCGAAGACCACAACATCATCATCTACTTCCCGAGCTCCGCGGGCGGCGGCGCGCGCAAGCTCTTCCGCAAGATCGGCAACAAGAGCTCGGAATACTTTGAAAACCTCAACACCCCCCGCGCCATCACCCACCCCGGCGAGAGCTACATCTACGAAAAGTTTATGAGGGTCGAGAACGCCGAGGACGTCAAGGCCTACACCGTCGGCCCCACCTACTGCCATGCCGAGACCCGCAAGTCGCCCGTCGTCGACGGCATCGTCCGCCGCAACACGCATGGAAAAGAGGTCCGCTATGTGACCGCCCTCAACAGCGAGGAGAAGGAGATGGCCCGCAAGATCGCCCTGGCCTTTGGCCAGTGCATCTGCGGCTTCGATCTTCTGCGTGCTAACGGCAAGAGCTACGTCATCGATGTCAACGGGTGGAGCTTCGTCAAAGACAACGACGAGTACTACGACCACTGCGCGCGCATTCTCAAGGACATGTTCGTCAAGGAGAGGGCTCGCAAGGCCGCGGCGGCAGCCGCTGTAGCAGCCGCCGCTGCGGCCAACGCTGCCGCATCGAGCACCGCCGGCGGTGGTGCTTCGACACCCCCCATCGGAGCACAGACAGCCGCCTCGGAGGCCGAGTCACCGACAGCTGCGCAGAAATCTCTGCAGCAGAATCTGGCAAAGGACAAAGAGGCGACACAGTCGAGGCGCTCTGGTAGCAACGGCAGTCTCATATCCAACTACCTCTCCGGCGACAAGCAGGACCTTCAACAGCAACACGCCCAGGACAGCAGCAGTGCAGTCCCAGCCAGCCCAAAGCCGCCGGCCACGGATTCCACCACGTCTCCGCGCCCAGATGGCCCACCCAGCAACCTGCCTGTGGCAGCGGCAACAGTGGCGGCCGCCGCAGCGCTCTTGCAACCAGTCTCGGAAGTCGGCCTTGGTCTGTCTGCCGGCAGCAGCATGCCGTCGACTGCCGCCTCCACTCTGCCGCACTCGCCCAACTACGCCGAGAACCCTCTGATCATGGAAGAGGACGAGCCAGAGAAGCCGCCGCCACCGCCTCCGGCCCACTCTTGGAAGCTGAAGGGTGTCGTCTCGGTCATCCGCCACGCCGACCGCACGCCGAAGCAAAAGTACAAGTTCACGTTCCACACCGACCCATTTATCGAGCTCCTCAAGGGCCACCAGGAAGAGGTCCTGCTGATCGGCGAGGCCGCCCTGGCCAGCGTCGCCAATGCCGTCGACGTCGCCATCCGCGCCGGCATCGAAGACCGCGGCAAGCTGCTGGCGCTCCGCAACGTGCTGGTCCGCAAGGGCTCGTGGCCCGGCACCAAGGTGCAGATCAAGCCCATGTTCCGCAAGAAGAAGACGACGACGGCGGCCGACGAGATGGTGTTCCCGCGTGTCGAAGAGCAGAGCGCGACGACCAGCGACGTCACCCCGACCGCTGCCTCGACGCTGTTCACCGCGCCACCCTTCGGCGACATGACCCCGCTCGCCGAGGATGGAGTGCCGCACCGGCTGCCGCCGCAGCGCCACGACTCCCTGTCGGGCGTGACCATGTCCAAGTTCACGGCGGCCGAGAACAACTTCGTGCTCGACAAGCTGCAGCTGATCGTCAAGTGGGGCGGCGAGCCCACGCACTCGGCGCGCTACCAGGCGCAGGAGCTGGGCGACAACATGCGCAACGACTACCAGCTGCTCAACCGCGACATCCTCGAGGAGGTGCACGTCTTCAGCAGCTCCGAGCGCCGCGTCACCACGAGCGCCCAGCTCTGGGCGTCCGCCTTTCTGGGCGAGAAGGACCTGCCCGAGGACTTTGTCACCATCCGGAAAGACCTCCTGGACGACTCCAACGCCGCCAAGGACGAGATGGACAAGGTCAAGAAGAAGCTCAAGGGCCTGCTGCGCAAGGACAACGCGCGCCCGCCCCAGTTCGCCTGGCCCGACAACATGCCGGAGCCGTCCGAGGTGCAGACGCGCGTCGTGCAGCTGATGAACTTTCACCGGCGCGTCATGCAGTACAACTACGGCAAGCTCAAGGGGTCTTCGGAGAGCGCCGGTGGTGGTGGCGGCAGCAGCAGCAGCGCCATGGCGGGCCTGTCCCTGTCTTCCTCGCCCCCCAGCTTTGACAAGGCGGGTGGTCCTCCCAACGGCACCACCAGCACGGCTGCTTCCAGCACCACGACCATCAATGGCGGTGACACCGGCGCTGGCCTCGCTGCTGCCGGCGCCGGCGGCGGAAACTCCTTCTCCTCCATCGCCCAGGCGAATGCCGTCAACGGCATCCAGGCGCGCTGGTGCTGCGGCGAGGACGCCGAGCTGTTCCGCGAGCGCTGGGACAAGCTGTTTGCGGAGTTCTGCGACCTCGAGAAGGTCGACCCCAGCAAGATCTCCGAGCTGTACGACACGATGAAGTTCGACGCCCTCCACAACCGCGCGTTCCTCGAGTGGGTGTTCACGCCGCCCAAGCACATGCTCGAAGAAGACGACTGGGTCGGCGGCCCTGCCGCGTCCAATCCGACCTCCGGACAGAAGGCGCGCCTCTCGACCGACGACCGGAAACCGTACGACGAAGGGCGGCCGTCGACCTCGAGCAGCGCAACGAGCAGAGTGACGCTCAACGACAAAGACCAGAACGGCAAAGACGGAAAGCCCGACGCCAACAACAACGGAAGCAGCAGTGGCGCAGGCGGCGGCGGCGGCGGCGCTGCCGCCGGCAACGGCATCCAGCACAAGGCCAGCATGAAGCACATCTTCCGGCGCCGCTCGTGGATGGCCGGGCTCCGCCACGCCAGCGAGCCCCCGCCGGCGGAGCAGTACTTCCACCTGTACAAGGGCACGAGCAGCAGCAGCCCGACCAAGGCCAAGACGGACGCGCGCTTCGAGCCCCTGCGCGAGCTGTACCAGCTGGCCAAGGTGCTGTTCGACTTCATCTGCCCGCAGGAGTACGGCATCTCCGACAGCGAGAAACTCGAGATCGGCCTGCTGACGTCGCTGCCGCTGCTCAAGGAGATCGTGCAGGACCTCGAGGAGATGCAGGCCTCGGACGAGGTGAAGTCGTTCTTCTACTTCACCAAGGAGTCGCACATCTACACGCTGCTCAACTGCATCCTCGAGGGCGGCATCGAGACCAAGATCACGCGCGCCTCCATCCCCGAGCTGGACTACCTGTCGCAGATCTGCTTCGAGCTGTACGAGTCGGAGACGAAGGGGAAGACCGAGGACGGCGGCGGCGGCGGCGGCGAGGACGGCGACTGCGACGACAGCGCCATCGAGACGTCCACCTACCAGTACAGCATCCGCATCACCATCAGCCCCGGCTGCCACGTCTACGACCCGCTCGACGTCCAGCTGGACAGCCGCCACTGCATCAGCTGCGCGCCGCGCCGCAGCCTGACCTCCCACAACGACTGGAAGACGGTCATCGAGACGCTGCGCGGGCGCTTCCACCAGTATGTTCCCTCATTCCTTCTTCCTTTTCTATCTCCCCTTTCCTCTCTTTTCCTCTCTTTCCCCAATCCCTTATCTTTGTCGCTAACAAAATAGGGTCAAATTGCCCAAGTCGTTCTTGGCCGTCAACCTGTCGGAGGCCTTCACGTTCCAAGAGAAGCAGGCCGGCGACGGAGACGCGCAGGACAGCAAAGACGGTCTCGAGATGAAGCGTGTCGACAAGGGGGCTCGAAAGGCGGCGTCCAAGGAGTCCGAGAAATCCGAGGTGTCCAGGGAAGGCCAAGCCAAGTAAGGACGGCTGGGTCCTTTCGTCTTCTTCCTCCGAACTGCTGGCATCGCCGCGCAGCTGCGCGCCCAAGGACACAAAAAAAGAAAAGAAAAGAAAAGCGCAGAAGTCGGAAAGGTCGGCCGGAAGCTCTCAGATCCGAAATTGCCTCGTTGCCTCGATGCGGCTGTTAGGTTCGTGTGCTTCTCGAATATCTGTCCTTGATACGTCAACGAAAAGATGCGTGACGAAAGCCCCATGAAGTTTCCCAACACAATTCAGTTGTGACATCTTGGGAAAATAGAGAAGAAGGGAGGAGTCAGAGAAGGAGAAACGAAAAAGAAAGCAGAAAAAAGAAAAGAAACCCGAGAACGAAGAAAGCAGCAGGGGTGGTGGCCCCTTCAAATAGGTTGGGAGCATCAACGAAGAAGAGGCACAGCCCCCGGCACCCAATGAGCATACGGAGTAGCACAATTACATATTGCTGTTGCGTGTGCGTGTGTGCGTGTGCGTTCTCCTCGAAATCCCCTCCGGCCAGAGAAGGAGAGTGGTCCAAAACTGAGAGGAGAGAGAAAAAGAAAAGAAAGATCCCAACAGCAGACCAGAAATGGCCGATACTTTTCGGGGTGGGGGGACTGCCTTGTCGTTGATGCCTGCGAGCCAGCCAATGTCCCCCAAAAACCTGACAAAATAAATCAAAAAAAATCATCCTGTTTACCCTCCGGTCACGAAAGCATTCCCGGCTCTCAAAACGAAGACGGCGGGGGTCAACGGCAGACTGCATCTCCGGTTGAGTGGATCAACAAAAATGTGCATGTTGGTTTTTTTGTGTTTTTTTTTTTTGCTCAGCTCTGCTTTTGCGCCCATGTTCGTCTGCATGCGCCACCTGCATCTTTGCTGCAAGGAACTTGTGCTCCTGTGGGTTATCTGGACTTTTCACTTGCATCTTGGTTCATCATCGAGAGAGGTACGGAGTACAAGAGATACATGGTAGTACAAAACTTACGCTAGACCCCCAATTTTTTTTTTCAATATTAGACTCGGAGGAAACCGACACCGGTTGTGAGGAGGGAATAAGAAATAAACATTATATACACAGAGAGGGTTGGGGGCCATTTTGGAGATCCTTTTTTTTTCTTTTTTTTCTTCTTGGCGGCGATTCGAGACAAGGCTAGGCAATGCGATTTGATGCGATTGGGACAGCTTTTGTCTTTCTTTCTTTTCTTTTTTTCTTCGCCTGGCCTAATTTATTTTATTAGAGCGAGGGTGTGGAGGAGCCAAGGTACACGGAAGTTACCGAAAACGCAGCGATAGAAAATAGAAATACTATGACACAGAAAATTGAGCAGAAGAAGAGAAAAGGGAAGAAAGGGTACAACGTTTTCTTTGATTTTTGAAAAGCCGTGTACCGCTAGACGAGGCTTGCGGTTTATTGGGGGGGGGGGGGGGGGGGGGGGGGGGGGCGGGGGGGGGGGGGGGGCGGGGGGGGGGGGGGGGGGGGGGGGGGGGGGGGGGGGGGGGGGGGGGGGGGGGGGGGGGGG
>WNYD01000211.1:0-45744 GCA_021396205.1 Sporothrix brunneoviolacea
GCGGCGGCAACGGCGGCGGAAGCGCCGGCGCGGCGGGGAATGCGAGCGGCGACGAGGCCGGCTCGTACTCGTCGCCGCCGCAGGACACCCAGGCCATTCCCTCGCAGTACATCGACCCGAACTCGGCGCTGTCGGACGAGGTCAAGGACGAGGTCAAGGAGGGCGTCTGGGGCTACCTGTTCCCGCTGGGCGTGCGCTATGGCAACCGCAGCATCGTCATGAAGCGCCGGGCCAACTGCGCCGACGACGCGTCGTCGGCGTCGTCGTCGTCGGGCGCGACGAAGAAGAAGGGGGCCAAGAAGGGGGCCAAGGGCGACGGCGCGTCCTCCAACGGCGCTGCGTCGTCGTCGTCGACCGGCTACTTAATAGGGCGGCATCCGGAGTGTGGTATGTCTTGGGTGTCCTCTTTGGCTTTCGCCCCTCCATCTCCTGTTTCCTTGCTGACAACAACCACACAGATGTCATGATCGACGACCCCATCATCTCCAACCGCCACTGCCTGATCTTCGCCGAGCACAAGGGCCACGATACCGTGGCCGTGCTCGAGGACCTGTCGAGCAACGGCACGTTCGTCAACGAGGCCCTCGTCGGCCGCAACCAGCGGCGCGAGCTGCAGGAGAAGGACGAGATCGCCGTCCTCGACAAGGCGCGCTTCGTCTTTCGGTATCCCAAGAGCCGCATCACGAGCGGCTTCCACCAGCAGTACTCGCTGCAGAACCGGCTGGGCAAGGGCCACTTCGCCGAGGTGTACCTGTGCGTGGAGAAGGCGACGGGCCAGCGGTATGCGGTCAAGATCTTCACCAAGACGCCGGGGATGGAGGACCGCTCCAAGACCGAGGGCCTGCAGCAGGAGATCGCCGTGCTGATGGGCGTCAGCCACCCGAGCGTGCTGTGCCTCAAGGACACCTTCAACGAGAAGAACGCCGTGTACCTCGTGCTGGAGCTGGCCGCGGAGGGCGAGCTCTTTAACTACATTGTGATGCACCAGAAGCTGAGCGAGCACGAGACGCGGAAGCTGTTCAAGCAGCTGTTTGCGGGCATCAAGTATCTGGTGCGTTCCTCCCTTTCGCCCCTGATCCTCTACCCTTCCCTTTTCTGATCCTTCTCTAACGAAAACAGCACGAGCGCAACATCGTGCACCGCGACATCAAGCCCGAGAACATCCTGCTGGTCGACCGCGACCTGCACGTCAAGCTGGCCGACTTCGGGCTCGCCAAGATCATCGGCGAGGAGTCCTTCACCACCACGCTGTGCGGCACCCCGAGCTACGTCGCGCCCGAGATCCTGGCCGACGGCCGCCACCGCAAGTACACCAAGGCCGTCGACATCTGGTCGCTGGGCGTCGTGCTGTACATCTGCCTCTGCGGCTTCCCGCCCTTCTCCGACGAGCTGCGGTCGCCCGACTTCCCCTTCAACATGTCGCAGCAGATCCGCAGCGGCCGGTTCACCTTCCCCTCGCCTTACTGGGACTCGGTGGGCGACCCGGCCCTGGACCTCATCGACTCCATGCTGGTCGTCGACCCCGAGCGCCGCTTCACCGTCGACCAGTGCATGGCGCACCCCTGGATGAGCGAGACCGCGCCCAGCATCAACGACAGCACCGACGGGCTCGTGGGCGGCGTCGCGGGCCTGGCCGTCAACCGCCGCGGCATCGTGCGCGAGCGCACCCTGCTGAGCGCCGTCAACCGCGTCGAGATCACCAAGATCCCGGGCGGCGCCAACCGCGACCCCATCAAGATCTTCAGCAAGAACCCTGCGCGGGGGGACGACTCGCCCTCGGGAGCAGGAGGAAGACCCGGCAGGGGAGAGCCCCGGCCGGCCGACAACGCCGACCCGGGCGCGTTTATGGAGCACGGCGAGCGGGGCGACCCGGCGCTGTACGGCGACGAGAGCAGCAGCGTCTACGGCAAGACGGACGTGGCGGCGCAGAAGAAGGGCAAGGGCAAGGGCAAGGGCCAGCGGTAAGAGAGGGGGGCGTGAGCCCTCTTGCAAGGCGTCTTGTTTATTATTATTTTTTTGGTATTCCTATGAGCTGGCGGCGTTTGCTTTTTCATCCTTTGATCTTGACGCTTTCGGACAGAAAGGGGACAAAAAAAGCTCGAGTAGATTTTTTTTTTCTGCGGATGTTTTCATCCCATGTACTTTTTTCTTCTTTTCTTTTCGTCACTCGTGGCTCATTTGCTCTTTTAATAGCCTTTTTGCGCCGCATTTTTCTTGAGCATTTGTTGTCTCTTTTATCATCCTTCCTCTTTTTAGTCCCTTGGTCCACGCGCTGGGAAAGTTTCAACTGCTGAGACGACAGCGCATGTTTTTTTCTTCTATTGGCATACAACTACATTTGCAAAAAAAAAAAAAAAAAACAGTACGGATCCTAGGGACGGAGAAGGGGGGGAGGGAGGGGGAGACGGCGTGGAGGAACAGCCCGGGCAGAACGAGCTCTCTTATGGAGACGAAGCCTGAACTCCTCAAAAAGTTATTGCTTTTTTGCATTCTTTCTTTTTTCTTCTACTTTGCACGTGTTTTTCAAAGAACGGCTCGCCTTGTTTGGTGGAAGGGGTTTCCTTGGGATGGACGGACAACGTTTTCATAATTTTGGGTTTTTCAACAGGGGTTACTATCGAGTCTTTGAAAAATCAAAGCAATCGTTTCGCCTCGTTCTATCACGTCCCCGGGTCTGATCTTAACTTTGCACGTGGTGTTCATCATGGGATAGCAAGGTTGGACCCAGCAATGCCCGTCTTGTCTTTGTGTCTATGAAAAACGTAAGAGTAATTAATTACCCACCCTCCCATTCAAGGTTGATAAACAGGAGAAGAAAAGGAGTAACGAAAATACATGCAGTTATATAATTCGCGTCGATAAAAAAACATGGGTAAGATACTATGAAAAAGTGTCGACAAAACTTTCCCTCCCCTCCCCCCTTCTCCGATAAAAAAAAAGACATTATCCCATCATTAAAATTACGCCAGTATTTGTGCTGTGTCGACAAAAAGCAGAAGAAGAAAAAAATACCCAACAGTATAGCAGACGTGAAAGCGTCCTTAAAAAGGAGACGAAAGACATTAAAGAAAAGGAGACGGAGACAAAAGAAGAGGCTGTACTATGAAAAAAAAAGAACGCTGAAACAAAAAAAGGGTTTCATCGCGGCAACGGGATTTCAGCAGGCTTTGCTCAGCAGTAGCCGTCGCCGGGCGGCCGGCAGCATCTTCCAGTCGCTACGTTTGCCGGCGGCGGCGGCGGCAGCGGCGTCATCGTTATCGTCCTCGGCTAGACCCCCCGCCGCCGCGCACGCGCACGCCAGGAGGACGCACCAGCGCCAACCTGGACAGGCCGAGCAGCTCTGGACTCGCTGCTGATGACGGCGGCGGCGACGAAGAAGCAGCTGATGTTCATCCATAGTACCGTCGCCGCTGCCGCCGCTGCCGTTCTTGAGTCCCCGGACCCAAAGGGGGCGCTACCGCTCGGGAATCGGGCTCTTAGCCAGCCTCCCGCCCGCGCTCACGCGCTTCTGCAGCCGCGCCTCCTTCTCCCGGGCCAGCCGCTCCATCGCGCCCATGGCCGCCGACGGCGTCGACGACGGGTGCGCGCCGACCACGGTGCTCCCACTGCTGTTGCTGTCGTGCGCAGATGCGCCGCCTAGGATGCCCAGCCCGCCGGTGCGGCCGCGCTTCACCTCGACGAACTGCTGGGCGCTCCGGCTCAGCGGGAACGCCGGCATGGTCGGCGGAATCTGCGCGCCGTTCTGCAGCAGCAGCTCCGCCACGGGGAACGGGATCTGCTTGGCCTTGGCCTCTGCCGGCGTCGTCGCACCCGATCCTGGTATCGGCGAAGGCGTCTGCATCGGCGTCGGCGTCGGTGATGGCGACGCCGGGTCGGCCGCGGCCAGTGCTAGAAATACGACATGGGTGCCGCGGGACCGGTCGGTTGCGTTCGGATTCGCCTTCAGCGCCAGCGCATAGATCACCTGCTGGATCTCGTTCTTCTTGATGCCTGCCAGCAGGGTCTCGTCCGCCGTCGAGTACCGCGAGAGCGTGGCCGAGATCGGCTCCACGTAGGCCCGCTCGACGTACTTGCTGGTGATGAACTTCAGGCGCTGCTCCCGGTTGGCCTGGGGCGTCAGTTTCGCCGCCGGGTCGAGCCGCGCCTCCCAGACCATGTTGGCGACGCGGTTGCCCACCAGCAGCAGTAGCTCGATGATATCGGTGGTGAAGGAGGTGATGTCGAGCGTCAGCGACCGCACCTTGCTGATGTGCGTGCCCAGAGAGCGGTGGATGCCGCTGCACTCGATGCACAGGATAATGGCCAGGTTGATCGACACCCACTCGACCTTGGCCCCCGATCCGCAGTCCGCGCACCAGCAGTTGCCCTGGTCGTTGTCGCGCAGCATCTGGAGCAGCTTGTCAGGGCTCTCTTCGAAGCTGCTGCTGGGGGCACGCGCCGCGCTGGGCCGGGCGCCGACCGTGATCCGCCGAGTTGGAATACCAGTGTTGCCACCAGTTATCGCCTGGGCCATGGCTCCGCCGACCGCTCCAATCCCATGCACGCCATCGCGCCCACGGTGGCCGTGGGTCAGCGATGTGCTCTTGTTGGAAAACATGGAACCGATATCACGGCCAGGGAACCCCGACGATCCCGTATCGGGCGACATCACCGGCGCAGACTTTTCGCGGCCATGGCCTTCTACGGCGCTTTGCAGTGCATTGTTGATGGAGGAAATCCAGCTGTTCATATCCTCCTCGGATGTTGCTTGATACACGCGCTTGAACTGAGGCGTGATCACCTCGAAACAAAACCGTCGTTCGGCATTTCGCGCCTCGCGAACGGAAGCCATGCGGAGATCGATAGGGTCCATATGCAGATCAAGCTTCTGCTTCCAGTTGCTGTACTCAGAAAGCTTGCCCTGGTCAAGCACAATCCAGAATCTAGAGACAGATTAGTTTCAACACAGTGTGAAGAAAAAGAAAAGAAAACAAAACACAAGAAACTCACTTGTGCCAGCCCTGCTTGTTCAAGGCAGCACGTGGGTCGACGTGGCTGCCAGGCCGGTTCAGCGCCCACAAAAGGCCCTCTTTCCGCTGGTTGCCGTTCTTCTCCTGGGTGGCTGTCTGTGCCGGAGCACGCTCCTCAAGGTCTCGGATGCCCTTAAACTTGGGGTTCTGCGGCGGACTGCCTACCGCGTGGTGATGGACGCTGATGCTTGCAGGCGAGCGCGATAGCTCCACGGCGGTGACAGCCGTGCTAGGAACAGAACCGGCCCGCAGTTGAGAGCCCGTGCTGTCAGCGCGGCCGAGCTCCGTGTCCGAGCTGGACTGGGTGGCGGTGGCCGAATAGCCGTTGTTGATGGGGGCGGTAGAAGAGGTGTCGGATTCGGGGAAGGCTCCGTTGTTGACCCCATTGCTCTTTTCAAGCAGGCGCCGCTTCTCTTCTCGCTCGCGGCGCTGGTACTGGTACTCCTTGTCGGCGAGCTGGACTTCGTTGGAGAGGGCCTCAAGCTGGGGAAGAAGCGCGTCAACCTTCTTCGCTGTGCTGAGGAAAGACTTTGCTTGGCCATCAGCATAGCGAGTGAGGTGGGACAGCACCTCTTGCTCTTTGCGACCGCCTGACAGATCTTGCATGAAAGATGAGTAGTCAAAGCGCTTGAGCTCAAAGTTGCGGCGCTTTGTCTGGTACTTGGTATCGCTCTCGGCAAGCTTCTTAGCCTTGAGAGAGTCGTGCCGCTGACCGAGGTAGCGCCCGACATAGGCGTAGTAGTCCTTGCTCTCTTCTTCGAAGTCGCGCCTCTTGGCCTCGGCCTGCTTGATGTCCCACGTGTAGAGTTTAGTGAGGGGATCGATGACAATGCGCTGCAGGGTGAACGTGTTGTGGCGCTCATACGCCAGGATCTCGCGAGCAATCTTGTCAAAGTAGTGATCGATGGCCGGCTGGACTGCGTTCGCATTGGTGGACGACGTCTCTTTCAGGGCGTCTATGAAGGAGGCAAAGGCTTCGTTCGAATCCACCATTGTTGCGTGCGCGTGCTCGGCTCTTTTGATGACCTTTTTCATCTGTGTGCGCATGTTGCCGGTCTTCTGCTCCAGGGCCTTGATTGTTGCACGGAACAGGGGGCCGTCATCTGTCACGGATACGTCATCGCCAGGCCGGGGACAAGAGACGTCGACCTTGACAGGCTCGGGATGTGCAGGGGGAGCAACAGCGGGGGCGGGTTGAGGAGGTGCTGCGACAACATTTCCACTCGTGGGTTCCAGCAGTCCAATCCGTGGGGAGCTCGGCTGCTCCTCGATCGTCTCGACGTTGCTGCTGATCCGCGAGTCGACTGACTGTGAAGAGGCGACCCTTATCTTGGGAGGGGCACTGAGTAAAAAGGGGGGCGTGGGAGAGCTCGGGTGGCTAAGGAAGGGCGTCGAGTCTGGAGAAGAGAGGTCAGGTTTTGCGACAGCGGCCTCATGTCACGCGCAAAGAAACAAAATACGTACTTGAGACAAAGAAGGAGAAACTGGCCAGGGTGTTCAATCTATGGGCACGCTGGTCGTATTCGACAAACTAGAATGCGTTAGAAGAGACAGCAGCATCAGAAAGACGCAGGAGGAAAGACGTACGCTGCATGAGTTGCGCCAGCCGCCACCCTTGTCCTCGGCGTTCTTGGGCGGCTTCCATCGCCACGACCAATCGAACGTCACCGACGAGCTGCCGCCGGTGGAGAAGTCGCCGACCAGCTCGACGTTGGAGTTCTTGTGCAGGTTGGGGTCGGCGTGGAACTCGCGCGTCAGCAAGTTCTCGACCTCACGCAGGTTCGAGGCCTGGACGAATGTGAGCCCGTTGATCATGGTGTCGACGGCGGCAGGAGAAGCGCCGTTGGCGTCGGCCGGACTAGTGGTGGCCGGCGCAGCGGCCCCGCTGGCGGGCGCTGCAGTACCGGCTGCCCCCGCCGTGGCACCAGCGGCAGGACTTGTTGATGCCGGAGCCTGTCGTATGACGAATGTGAAGGTGAACGTGAGCTCCTCGTCGTTTGGGAGCTTGAGGAGGAACACGGGCCCGGCAGCGGACTGGGCCTCGGGGTCCTGCAGCAAAACGGTGTCAGACACAGGCCACGGGCATCACCACAGCGACAGCACCGTCAGGACAAGAGAAAAAGCAAGGCAATGGCAACCAACCTGGACGTAATCGAGGGGCGCGCTGTCGCCGAGAGAGCGAGTTGCCGCGACGCGACTTGCGGGAAAGGCATTGGGGGCGATGTTGACCGATGTACGCCTCCGGGCCGAGGTGATGACGAGCGACGAGATCGACACTGCGGCAAGAAGTTAGAAACTGCCCCATGTTCCCCAAACACGAGACCGGGGCCGTGCCGTCCTGCGGCTCTGCTCGCCGGGATATCTTACATCGGTTTTGGTCGCGCAGGAAGAGGGCGCCACCCTCGTCAGGGCGGCTCGAGGTAATGCCCATGGCGGGCGGTGGTCGTCGGCGGTGTGCTGCAGAATTCGAGAGGGACAGGATTCGTCAGGATCGTGGGGATGTGTGGATGTGCGGGAGATTGCGAAAGTTTGGGGTGCGGAGGTCGGACGACGAGGTCGAAGAACAGAGGAGAGACGTCGGAAGTCGAACGGGATGGAGAGAATGCAGGAATTGCAAAGGGCCAAGTCGCAAACTTGCCGGAAGGAAGGAAACGACGAAAAAAAAAGGAAGGACTGGCTAGAGAACGCGGGCAACAAGGGAAGGAGCAGGTGGACAAATCGACGGAGGATGTATTTTGGGTAAGTGGGCAAGCGGCGCTCTTTCCCTCGCAGGAGGACGGCGGCGGATGGGGAAGGCGAGACGACACGAAATGTCGTTTTATTGCTATAACGGGGATACGAACAGGCGTGCCTGCCGTGCTGAGAGCAACGCGAGACAGAATGGGGGGAGCCTGAAATGCTTAGGCGGCGGGTCGCAGCGCTGGCGGCGGGGTTGACTTGGCGGCAATTTGGCGCTGTGGAAAATGTCGACGGCGATGCGCTGGAAAGGCGCGAGCAGAGACGAGAGGGGGGCGATGGGCTAATTACGAGTGACGGAGGCCACAGGAGTTGCTCCGTTAAAAGTGGTCCTTGCCCTGGAGATGCGGCACGCGAGAGCGCTACTCCTGCTGCAGGGGGCAGCCTGGAGACGCGTTGTGGGGTCGTCTATTATTAATTCGGATAGGCGCATATGACGAGTGCCTAGATGCACGGGCAATGGCGACGTCACCGGCGGCGAAGCAGCTCGACGTCGATGGCGATCAGTCCCGAAAAAGACACCTTGCTCCGTGCAAGACACCAGATGGGCTCAGAAGGCCAACGAGCCCGTATGATTAAAAGGAAGCCTCCCCAGCGGTCGTATTCAGCTTGCCCCCTCCTCCCTGTGACTGTGTCATGTTTACGAGCCCAGGGGCACATGCTGCCGGCTCAGCCACCAACTGTCACTGGAGAGCAGCCGTGCGAATCTGCACCACACCCGCTGCCGGGTCTTAAGCTTATCGCCACAAAGGGTTGTGTCGTGTGTGTCTGCCTGCATACTCCGTAAGGCGACGTGTCGGCCAGTCACCGCGGGTGCTGGTCACGTGTATCTCTCATGCGGCTACCAGTCACTCACCTGGCCATGGCTGTGGCAAAACAGCATGTGAAAGTGCTTGTAATGACTATATTGGACGAGACTGGCATGGTTTTTGTCTCGGTGCTTCTTTCTTATTCCGTAGTGATTTCTTATCATGGCGCCCGCCATGTGGAAATTCCTTGTAGTTTGGGGAACAAAAAGCAAAGACAAAAAAAACCCCGACCCGAAAGGGACCACCAAGAAGAAAAGAAGAAAAGAAAAGAGAAAAGAAAAAAAGAAAAAGTAAAAACAACGCTAAAAGAGTTTCCATTGAAGTTTGCAAGTGTCTCATTCTATCGGTATCGCATGGCGGACGAATAAATGATCAGACAAAAAAACACCTGTAGTAATTCTAATGTAGATAATAGATGAGACTGTGAAGAGACTGCTCGAGATTTGAAATATGGAATTGCAACCTGTCAGTGTGCGATCTGTATGTTTCGACCAGTAATATAAACGCAAGTAGGAAGCTGTTAGAGTTGAGAATTCAGAAAGTAGACACCTCCCCTGGAGTATTTGATGCCCACCAAGCGCTTACAGTCACACTCTGTCGCCAGTCCCCAGGTCCTGGATAGCACGCTTTGGCTTTCTCTGAAGCTGCCTTACAAGACGCACGGCTGCAAGATCGCCGGCCAGTTCCTTCGCAGCTGAACAGAATGACCCGCCAAGCTTCGACCGACGCGGCTGCGGTGGGGCAGGCTCCGCGTCATCGTCATCTCGGGAGCGGTCGAAGCCCAATGCAGACTGGCGCTTCTAACCGGTATTGCGTTGTCTTCGTCCCACATCAAATATGGGACGAAGAAAACTCTGGTACCGAGCACCAAACAGGCATTGGCTGTAGCATCTTATTTCGTCCCATGTTTCTGGCGATAGATGCTGCTATGCGGCTTAGGGCTCTTACGGGGGCAATTCACTTATGCGTGCGTTGACAGGATTAGTACGAGTAATATGCACGTACCCCAAAATAGACCCCTTGTCTTCTGCAGAGGCGGGGCACTGGCCACCTATCGCATCCGCTGCGTCTGTGCTTCTTGTTTTGCTGTGGTGTCGCACTCGTATCTCACGTATCGTAGCGGCATTCCTAGTGGCAACGCTTTGGGGCCCGTTGAAACAAAGCGGGTAGGAGCGTCCGCCAGGGGTGTTGGGGGCTTATGACGTCTACAGCCATACTTGTAATAGAGTCTTGGCCAAGAAAACGGCGGGCGCTGTGGGCAGGAGCGACCGCTTGCAGCTCGTAATTGCCCGTTAGCGCAGGATTGCACGAATAGCGCTGTCGGACGCGCGCCTTCTATTATCAGCCGCTGGTGCTACCACGCTTGGCGGTGCCACCACCGCCGCCAACGGCCGGGTCTCTTTCGGTGTTTCCCTTTTCTGTTTCTCGTCTGCCTCACATTCCGGTCTGACCACCGCCGCTCGACAGCAGCAGCTTCGCCCCCCTCAGCCCGTGCAGCGTTTTGCGTCTTTGTCCGCCGATTGCAGCCGTCTGCTGCTTGCTTGTCCTTTTATTTCGACCAGCGTATCGCTTTCCCGCCCCCGTCGACAACCCCAACTTCGACCTCCTCGATCTCCCCCTCCCCTTTCCCGCGTCGTATCTCGCATTCCCCCGACACCGTCCGATCTCGACCCCCCCCCGTCCCGACCCTGATATCTTCTGCGTCCTCGCCGACCGCGGGCTGATCGGCCCTGCCTCTGGCAGCCATGTCGACAGCCTCCAACCGGACCGCCCGGCCCAACCGCAGCAGCCTCCACAACTCGCGTCTGAGCACGCTGAGCACGCTGAGCACGCGGCGGTCGCGGGCCGGCTCCCGCGCCGCCCACCTCGCCGAGGTCAACTTCGACGACGGCTACAGCTACGCCCTGCGCGTCGCCTACCTCAACTACCTGCTGCAGCCCAAGAAGAAGAGAAAAGAATATGTTGTCGCCCCCAAGCCGGTGCGCACGCACACGTCGTCGAACAGCGTCGGCGAGCTGATGAAGGAGTTTATGCCGTCCGGCAGCGGCAGCTCGTCGTCGTCGGCGCCCAACACGAAGCTGCCCCACAGCTTCCGCCCGGCGCTGGAGAAGCGCATGGAGGGCGTGCTGCGCGGCACGGAGAAGCTGCCCGGGTACAACGACGCCGCCGTCAAGCGCACCTTTGGCGAGGCCTACACGGCCTTCACGGCCGACAGCTTCCGCAAGAGCATCGACAAGGACCGCAAGATCGAGCCGCTGATCCTCATCTTCTACACGTCGGCCAGCAAGGCCCAGGGCCGCGGCAAGGCCGCCGACGACGACGCCTGGAAGCCGCTGGTCGACCGCCACGTCGCCCTCTTCGTCCGCCTCGTCAGCAGCCTCATCCGCGACCTGGGCAGCGACCAGAGCCGCCCCGAGTTCATGGGCCGCCTGGCCACGCTGGAGAAGAAGCTGCTGACCAACGACCAGGACCTGTCGCTCGACGCGAGCCAGCCCGGCGAGCACAAGACGATCGAGGTCGAGATCCCGCTGACGTACGACGTCAAGGACATGCCCATGGTGCAGACCGTGGCGCGCATCTTCGGCCGGACGCCCACCGAGGTCCAGACCGACATCGACCGCGACCTGACCGTGTGGACCGAGGAGGCCGCCCTCAAGGACCTCAAGATCTACCAGCACCAGCTGACGTCCAACATGCCGGGCGCCCTGCGCCGCCAGGACTTCGACCTCGACACCGCCTACGACGAGTGGAAGAAGGCCGAGATCCACCAGCTCACGCAGATGATGCTCGACCTGCTGACGGTGCGGCCGGAGCTGGCCAAGACCTCGACGGCCGGTGCGGGTGCTGCGCCGGGCGCCTCGGCAGGCAGCGGTGATAAGCCGCTCCCGGTGCGGCCAAATTCTCTCTACAGCGGCGAAGACCAGGCATACGCGGACATTAGCCGGATGATCTCGTCTCACCCGGACCCCGTGGCGGCCGCGTCTGTCGTGAGCCAATTCGGCCTCGACGGCTCGCTGGGTTTCTCATCCCTCTCGATGGACGACGGCAGCAGCAGCATCCGGGCCGTCGAGGAGGCGCCCGAATACGCTTACATCCCGTCCGACCCCCGAGCGTACTACAAATTTGTGCTCAAGCACGCCATGTCGTACGACCAGCTGCACCAAGACGAAGGCGCCATCGTCTCGGAAGCGGTCCCGCTGCGCCGGCCCTCGATGGACCTGCTGATCGAGCTGGCGGTCCACTGGCGTCTGCCGCAGTTCTCACGCGAGGTCCTCCTGCTGGATGTGGCGTCGCAGAAGTATCTGGATCTGGAGCTGCGAGCCGAGGAGCTGTACGAGGTCTTTGAAGATGTCAAGGACAACGCGAGCTTCGACCACCTGCCACATAACAAGAAGCAGCCGCATATCCAGCTGTTTGGCCAGCCGTTGCAAGGCATCGAGCGCAGCCACTGGACGTCACAGGACTATGCGGCGTTCCAGCAGATTCTCGTCAAGATGCAGGAGGCGATGCTGCGGGAGCTGCTCGAAGTGGCGGGCCAGTGCTACGATCCGAAGCCGCAGCCCATCGGGCCGACGCTCCTGTTCATCACGGACCACATTCATTCGGACGACGCCTTCCCGCAGCGGCCCGAGGTGGTTGCGCAATTTGCGGAGGCGCTGCGGGCCACGATGCACGACCGGGCCGCGGGCGTGTACCGCGAGTTTCTGGACACCAACATCCCCCGCGAGGAGGACGACTGGGACTTCAGCCACGTGGTGAACCTGGGCAAGGCCGTCGTGGCCGTGTGCGAGCGCACGCGCAAGCGGTACCGCAAGAGCCCGGAGATCATGGGCGTCAGCCCCTTCGCGGAGCTCGTGGCGACGGTGTTCCCCAGCTTCGAGGGCGACGCCAAGGCCATCATCGAGCGCATCATCCAGAAGGGGAAAGACCGCGGCCTCGAGGTCAACATGCAGGACGGCTTCGACCTCTACAAGGAGCTGGCCGACATCCGCAAGATCCACGTGGAGTCGCTGCCGGGCAAGCCCTTCGCCTTCCACATCGAAGGCCTGCTGGAGGAGTTCGTGTGGCGCTGGATCAAGGGCGCGCAGGAGCGGATGGAGGCGATCGTGGAGGGGGCGATCAAGCAGGACCAGTTCCAGGTGCGGCCCAAGGACGCGGGCGGCGTCCCGACGGACGACGAGCGCCACAGCGTGTCGATCATCGACACGTTCCAGGCCTTCGACCAGAGCGTCGACCAGATCTACCAGCTGGAGTGGGACGACGACGTGCACCACGCCAAGTTCATGACGGCGCTGGCCAAGGCCTTTGCGGCGGGCATCGGCCGGTACTGCGAGATCGTCGAGCAGCGCTTCGCCAAGGAGATGGACCGGCCGTCGGCGCAGGAGCTGGCCAACGCCAACAAGACGGCGCAGGAGCGGTGGATGCAGTACGCCAAGGACGCGCTGAGCAACAAGGACAAGGTCGAGCCGTTCCAGTTCTACGCCGAGTCCTTTGTCAAGCTGAACAACATCGAGTACGGCATGCAGGCGCTCGACAGGCTGGAGAAGTCGATCAACGTGGACGGGTGCGCCGAGGTGCTGCGGCGCGTCAACGGGCCGATCAAGCCGCTGGACCGGCGCAACGCCAAGTACGTGTTCACGATCAAGATCGTGGAGGCGGAGGACCTCAAGGCGTGCGACCCGACGGGCACGAGCGACCCGTACGTGGTGCTGGGCGACGAGTACCAGAAGCGGCTGGCCAAGACGCGCATCATCATGCGCAACCTCAACCCGCGGTGGGACGAGTCCGTGGAGATCACGGTGTCGGGCCCGCTCAACATCATCGCGACGATCTGGGACTACGACCTGTTCGGCGACCACGACTTCGTGGGCCGCACGTCGCTCAAGCTCGACCCGCTGCACTTCAGCGACTACCTGCCGCGCGAGTTCTGGCTCGACCTCGACACGCAGGGGCGGCTGCTGCTGCGCGTCAGCATGGAGGGCGAGCGCGACGACATCCAGTTCCACTTCGGCAAGGCGTTCCGCCACCTCAAGCGCACGGAGCGCGACATGGTGCGCAAGGTCACGGACAAGCTGGTGGCGCACATCAGCGCGTCGCTGTCGCACGAGGCGCTCCGGAGCCTGCTGAACCGTGGCTCGCTGCTGGCGTCGGCGTCGTCGATGGTGGCGATGTGGCAGAAGCGGGCGTCGTCGGCGAAGCCCGCGCCGCTCTCGCAGGCCGACGTCGAGACCACGCTGCAGCCGCTGTTCACGTACTTCAACGAGAACTTTGCCATCATGAACCAGACGCTGACGCACGCGACCATGATGGCGGTCATGACGCGGCTCTGGAAGGAGGCGCTGATGGCGATCGAGGCGCTGCTGGTGCCGCCGCTGTCGGAGAAGCCGTCGGCGCAGAAGCCGCTGGCGCAGGCCGAGCTCGACGTCGTCTACAAGTGGCTCGAGATGCTGTTCGACTTCTTCCACGCGCGCGACGACCAGGGCGAGGTCCGGGGCGTGCCCGCCGACATCCTCAAGTCGCCCAAGTACCACGAGCTGGCGTCGCTCAACTTTTTCTACTTCGAGACGACTGAGAACCTCGTGCGCACGTCGGAGCGCATGGCGGCGGCGACGGCGCAGCGCATGCAGCAGCAGCTGGCGCAGCAGCAGCAGCGGCTGCCGGCGTCGGGCGCCGTACCCGGAAGTGCTGGCCGCCACCTGTCGGCGCCGCCCGTCGGGTTCGGCCCCGGCGGGGTGTCGCCGGCGGCGTTTGCCAGCATGGGCACGATCCGGCGCGGCTCGAGCATCATGATGAGCCGCAACCTGGGGACGATGCGGAAGGCCAAGGAGGAGAAGCGCAAGGAGGCGCAGGCGGACGCGTCGGACGACATGATCCTGCGGATCCTGCGCATGCGGCCGGAGGCGGCCATGTACCTCAAGGAGCGGCACCGGCAGAAGGAGCGCATGCAGGCGCACCAGGCGGCGGCCATGATCGTGCGGCAGAGCATCAGCCAGGGGTGGACGGGCCCGGCGTTCGGCGGCGCCATGTACAGCCGGAGCAACCTGCCTATGCGGTAGGCCACCTCGCAGGACAAAAAAAAATTGAACGACGATAACGAGCCAGCATAAGGACGGATGGGATTCGCAATTTTGGTTCTTTATTTCCTTCTTTTCCTTTACGTTTCCTTTCATCTTGTTTCGGTTGATTTTACGGTTTGTTTCGGGCAGTTTCACGGGAGCATCTAGCAGTTTGTCTTTTCGTTTCTTTTTCTCTTTCTTTTCAAGTTTGTCTTTATCGTATGGTTCGTCTTCTTTTTTTGGAGTACCCCATTTGCTTTCGCCTTTGCGGTTTGCGCGCGCGTTCCAAGTCAACTTTATTGTTTCGCCCAGCTGTCAATCGATACGAGTTATATCCAGACATTGTCAATAACAGAAAATATGTTAATTTACTCCGTACTACTCCGTAATACGTAAGATATCTCGACTCTTGTGGGCTTGTGATGCTCGGTCACAGCGTAACCGCTTATTGGCTCAATTCGTCGGCGGCCTGCACCTCAATTGGCTGGATTGATAACAATAGGGGGGCGCTACCGGTCCGTCGCGCAGCCGCTGTGCTGGATCTCGCCGCTTACGAACAAACCCCGCCCGCGATTCGCGCGCCCCCCGTCCTCCCGCCGTCCCCCGTTCCACGTTCACAATGGCCAAGAACCCGCGCGCCCGGAGCTGCATTGTCGCCTGCGTCGTCTTCCTCGTTCTCCTTTTCAGCCTCTTTCACTACCGCCCGTCTGCGCTCGGCGCCCGCCCGTCCTCCACCATGAGCGTCACCCACACCGTCCTCTTCCAGTTCAAGGGAACCGCGAAGTCCGAGGCTGTCACGGAGGTGGGTTATCATCTCTGTCTCTCACGATGCTACGAACCGGTGTGTCCCAGCTAACTTGCCTGCCTAGATCTGCAATGACTTTCTCGCGCTCAAGACGAAGTGCATCCACCCGCTGACGCAGGCCCCCTATGTCCTGTCCGTCAAGGGTGGCACAGACAACTCGCCGGAGGGTCTCCAGGTAGGCATTCCTTCCACGGCGTCTTTCTTAGTTCAAGCCCCCTTCCTCCCTCTGACAAGATAGCACGGCGCCACGCACGTCTTTGTGGTCGAGTTCGCCTCCGTCGAGGACCGCGACTTCTACGTCAAGCAGGACCCGGCCCACGAGGAATTTAAGAAGAAGCTGCCCGGCGTGGTCGAAGATGCCATTGTCGCGGATTTTGTCAACGAGGTGTTCTAGAGGCATTGTCATGCAGGGTTGCTTTTCATCAGGTATGGCTTGTCAGATACTAGGAAAAGGAGATCGGCGTAAAAATCTCGGTGAATAGATAAAGACGGCCGTCATGCCAACCTTTGCTGGCGCAGCCTGGAAGGTCCTATCGCGAGGAAACAGCCTCTAGTTGCTGTTATCCGCCAAGAGGGGTCGTCTACTGTATGTATGCCTGCCACGGCCGAGGTCTCGCCTACCTCGTTTCTCTCGTATATGAGTAAAAGCAAAAACGTCAGACTGTCCGCTAAACAACGACACCTTTCTAATTGTGCATGTTGCAAATGCTGCAAAGCAGCAACTGGTGCAAACCTTAGTCGCCTGACTACGGAGTATGTACAGAACACTTTCGTTCATCCCCTGAATTCTGGCTTCATTTCTAGCTACCAATTACTCCGTACCCCTAGTTCTGACGGCCAGCCGCACCGCCCCACCATCTGCAGGGGTTCATAAACGATCTGACGACGGCGAGCACTCTCCCCAATAGATAGATTTTATTTACTCGATAAGGTGGGAATCCCCCCCCAAAAATGCTGTCCTCTCAGGGCAGGTCGGCTGTCGAATCAGCAGCTTCTGCTCGCCGCGCGCTTCCGCCTTTCTTGGGCGCCGAACATGAGACCGGTTTGGCGGCCTTCTTCTTCGCCACGGCCTTGTGCAAGTGGTGTTCAGTTCTTGGTTACTGAAACTTGGCGCAATACAGAGCACCCTAAAACGGGCCGCTGGGGGGTGGGGGGTGAATGCACGGAAATGAATGCACTCCTAAAACGCGACATTGTGGCGTGGCCATGGCGGCTGTGTGACTTTTACATGCTGGGCTGCAATGAACCAACCTTGTTGCCCACGGGAATGGTGAGGCTGAACCAGACGGCATTGCACATAAAACATGGTGCATGTCTTCCTTGCCGCGGCTCTTTCTTTTCTGGCTTGCAGCGACATGGTCAACGTTCGTCACGCTCACAGCAGGGCAAAATGTTCGCAAAGGTCAAAGACAGGGTGCGGAGGAAGAGGTACCACGGCAACGCAGCGCCTCTCTGTGCGACTCCGCCGCTGGCAGTCGACGCGGAAGCCGAGCCCCTATCACAAAGCACAGCGGCGGTGATGCCAAGTGTAGCCCAGCCGTCTGCTGCCCAGGCTGCGCCAGATGCCCAACCTAAACCGAATGCCACCGCTACGCCGAATGCCCAAGGTACGCTGGCAGTTCTGGCCTCCCGACAGCTTCCCAACAGGTCTGCCGCCACATCAGTTGAGACGTCGTCGCCATCAAACCCTCCCGACCCGGCCCCGTGCACCGACGACAAAGAGCCTTGGGCTTCCGCGTTTGATTTGTTCCAAGAGAGGTCACCTGCTCTTGCAGCCGACTACGAGAGGTGCTTGGCGTCTCTGCTGAACATGACAACGGAAGAAGTGAAACTATCAATACCGCGTTCGGTCGAAGAAATTGTGCAGAGGCAGCAGAAACTCCGAAAAGACAAGCAGTGGAGGATGCCGCTTCCCTCAGGCAAGAGCATCAACATACGGAAACAAACCGAAAAGCTGTTCAAGCTCATGCTCTTTTTTGACCCTATCGTGACAAATGCCGTCAGCTCCCAGCCCTATGCAGCATTGGCGTGGTCTTGCGTGTCAACACTCCTTCCGGTGCGTATGCAATTGCAACTGTCTTTCCACCTTTGCAAATAAGCAAAGGCCGCTTGTGTATATATGTTAACTTATGCTTTTTCAGCTCCTCACGAGTGGCACCGCCCAAAATGAGGCGATGCTGGATGGCCTTAATTCCATTAACGACGTCCTCGTCTACTGGAATGCCGGTGAAGAAGTCCTACTCGGAGACAACACCAGAGCACGACAAACGGACCGCGTCTTTTTCAGATCTCTCGCCAAGCTTTATTCTCATATTATAGAATACCAAGCCTCCGCTGTATGCCATCTTTCTAAAACCCAGGGCCTTCGCGCATTGCAGAGCGTGTTCGATCCGGAGGAGTGGGCTAATAAGGCAGCCCATATCGTCGAATTGGATGCAAAATGCAAAGATCTTGTGGACATCAGCAGCCGGATCGACATCCGGCAAGCCAACGACAGGCAACTGCTATTGATGCAAGAAATCACCATGGCCTTTGAGGAAAGTCAAAGACAAGCTCGGGATCAAAAGAGAGATGACAAAGAAAGAGCACTTCTTCATGATCTCGCATGCCCCTATGACAGCTACAAGGACTTCAATCGGAAACGAGTCAACGGGACGTGTGAATGGTTCTTCAACGACGCCAAGTATCATGCATGGCTCGACGCTGGTACATCCAGCCTTCTTTGGGTGTCTGCTGGCCCTGGTTGTGGCAAGTCTGTCCTGGCACGGGCAATCGTTGATGATCTGCAAGCATCCACCGCTGGCACCAGCTCTGTCGTCTGCCATTTCTTCTTCAAAGATGGACTAGAGGGCCGCACGCTGGAAACCAATGCTCTCAGCGCTATCTTGCACCAGATGTTCGCGAAGGACGCATCCGAAGCCTTGATAAGACATGCGCTGCCGAGCCACAGAAACTTTGGCAAAGGCTTGGCCCAGAACTTCGCCGAGCTGTGGAAGATCATTGTCAATTGTGCCAAGTCGGACGACGCGGGAGAAATCATCTGTGTCTTAGACGCGCTCGACGAATGCGAACAGCGTAGCCGAAAGCAGCTGATCCAGAACCTGAAGGCCTTTTATTGTGCTCAGCAAGATGTGGCCACGGCTTCGAAGCTCAAATTCATCATTACGAGCCGCCCATACGATGATTTGGAGGCAGAGTTTGCCAAGTTTACGACCGTAAACTACGTCCGGTTTCATGGCGACGACAAGTCCGCTGAGATCAATCGGGAGATTGATTTCGTCATTGACGAACTCGTGGACGAAGTTGCCGATACTTTCAGCCAAGATGACCGACAGCGCCTGGCGGCCCGCCTCAAGGGTATGGAAAACCGCACGTACCTTTGGCTTCACCTCACGTTTGACATTATCGCGCAAAGTCCCAGCGCGTTCGGTCGGCCCTGCGAAATCGACGAACTTCTGTCCATTCTGCCGCCCCAGGTGGCTGACGCTTACGAAAAGATCCTGCTCCGGAGCAAAAATCACGAGCGAACAGAAGCCATCCTTCAGATTATGCTTGCGGCCAAACAGCCTCTGACTCTCGCCGAGGCAAATATTGCTCTGACCTTGGCTTTGCAAAAGTCAAGGCCGTCCACAGCCTCTGAGCTCAAAAGACAACTCTGGCATGAAGACAAATTCAAAGGCGCTGTTACCAACCTCTGCGGCCTCTTCATTAGCGTTCATGATTCGAAATTGGTTCTCATCCATCAAACAGCAAAAGACTTCCTCCTTGATCCAAAAACCGAAGGGCGCATTTGGCAAGGACGTTTCACCATGCAAAGATCGCACAGCACGATGTCATCGGTCTGTCTTGGCTACTTACTGTTACCAGACCTTGTCGATTCACCAGATCTTGCCGGTTTCTTCGATCTTGTATCGCATGCCAAATTTGCTACCTACGCCGCTAGATACTGGAATTTGCATTACAATGCACAAGAAGCCGCCACTGCAATCCAATCACGAGGGGATGCTCGTATTCTCTGCGACACTACTAAACAGCAAACGAAGACTTGGTTACTTGCTTTCCACGTGGGTTCAACTTGGACTGATTTTACTCTAGCAAGTTCCCTAGGTCTAATAACAATTGTCGAAGACATGTTAAAAGAAGAGAAATCAAATGCCAAAAAAAGTAACAAATCCGGTCGAACAGCACTTCATGAAGCGTCTCGTGCTGGTTATATAGAAATTGTTCAACTGCTCCTTGAAAACGGCGCCGACGTCCGTGCTCAGGACGAATCCGGCTGGACAGCACTTCATGCAGTGTCTTATAGGGGGCATGCAGAAATCGTTCGACTGCTCCTTCAGAACGGCGCTGACGTTCACGCACGAACCAACTCTGGCGAGACGGCCCTTTATCTAGCGTCTGATCAGGGTTTTACAAAAACTGCTCAACTGCTCCTTCAGAACGGCGCAGACATTCACAGAAAAGCAGAAGATGGCACGACAGCACTTCTTGCAGCGTCTACTCGTGGTTGCACAGAAACCGTTCAACTGCTCCTCAAGAACGGCGCAGACATTGAAGCACGAAAAAACTACGTCGAGACAGCTCTTTATGCAGCGGTTAAAGGGGGTCACACAGACACTGCTCGACTACTACTTCAAAATGGCGCCGTCGTTCCCGAACTGGGGGAAAATGTGCCGATATATCATAGAATAAATTATGATGGTTTTCTAACGGGCGTTCGACCACTCCTTCAAAACGGCGCCACACGCAACATTTAACTGTTCTTTGTTTTAGTTTCTCACTGGTTTCTTAATGGTCATCATGAAAAATGCGACCCATCTTCATATGTACATATCTTGGCGATTAAAATGGCAATCTGTGAAACCCCTTTCCCTTTATAGTGTTATGCTACTGCGAATTAAGATTTACTACAGCCACTACCTGTGGAAAACAAGCGTGCTCGTATGATTGCATCCCTGTTGACGATGAATATTGTTGTACTTCTGCAACAGACGTGTGGTGTTGTTATGTAGAACCTATTTGGGATTGGACACATTGGGTACCACCGCGGTGTGCTCCATCTCGACGTCGCTTCCTCTTGGGAGGACCTTGGCTATCATGCAGCTATGTCCTGGTCAGTTACCGCTCTACGGGGTAGGTGAAACTACTATAGGCATTAATTTTTCATTACTTACGTTTTAGCTGGCTTGTTGTCGTTGAAATACTGCCGATATGCCTCGTTCATGCCGTCGAAATCTTCCTTGTACTTCAGGTGCCTGCCCAGATTGGGGTCATGATACAGCGGCAGCACGATATGCAAGCATATGAAGTTGTTTATTGCCTGCGTTAATTCAGCTGAGAGCACTAGATCTAGCTGTCCCTGCCCCCTCTATCTCCCTCCCGACCTGCATTGTCCTAGTGTATCCAATATATATTTCACAGAAGCTTGTAAGGATGGGCCTCCAAATACTCTTCCAACGTGGTAAGTCTCCCTCGGGCGCGCTCAGCAGCCCAAGCAACCAGCTTCTCACCGTCTGGACCGAAATACCCAACCTCCTCTTGGGCACGGGCAAAATCAACCCAGAGGTCCGGCGCGAATGGCATGGCCTTCCTGAACTCCTCAAACGAGATATTCTTGTAGACAACGGTCTTTCCCGTGCTCTTGGACAGGGCGTCGACTATTTCCTGCAAGGTGTATAGTGCCGTGGCGGCGCAGAACGTCTTGCCTTCGTACTTGTCGGGCTCGGCGAGGATGGCCCCAACGAACTTGCCTGCATCTCCGACAGCGTCGAGCAAGGGGAGCTGGGCCTTGGAAGAGGTGGGGCGAGACATGACCCAGGTACCATCGGGGTGCGGCTGTGGCGCCAAAAAGAACTGAGACTGGAGATTCTCCATGAACGATCCTAGCGCGCAGAAGGCACTCTTGATGGGAAGGCCTCGAATGTACTGCTCAGCTTTTGCCTTGGCGTCGAAGGCGGTGATATTGGTGTATTTGCCGCCAGACATCTCGTCAACTGACGGCAGTGTACTGAAGATAATGTACTCGGCGCCTTTTTCCACGGCGACGTCGGCCATTGTCTTGGTGCTGTTGTACTCGGCTTCTACAGCATCGGGGCCGAAGGTGGGAATGGTCATAATGTAGACGGTGTGTGCGCCTGTCAAAGCCGTCTCGAGGGACGCTCGGTCGAGCATATCGGCCTGGACGACTTCCACCTTTCTCTCTTTGAGCTGATTCGCCTTCTCCGAGTTGGCATCGCGGGTGATGGCGCGGATCTTGTATTTCTGGGAGAGCTCTGGGTCGTTCAGCACATGGTTGACAACTGAACTGCCTTGCTGGCCGGTGGCGCCAAAGACGGCAAGGATCTTGGACATATTGTAGGATATCGAGATTGAGTATTGGGATGTTGATTCTCTAGATCTTGGTCTGGCCTGTCCTGGGGAAGCTCTTCAAGTTTGATGCACCCCCCATTTTTTTTTTTGAGAAACCCGGCATCCTGGACCTTCTTATATGTCCCTGTGAGGTAAGAAGTGTGGCACCATGTGATGGCTTCCGAGGAGTGTTCACCACCGAGCCAACCGGGGGAAGGGAGCGCACTCGACTACCAGCATGCGACTCGTCGGTCAATCAGGTAAAAATGGGTATGAAAAGGGCTACAACAATTTTTGTCCGAGTCGATTTCGGCGACAACAATAGCTGCTGGGCACGGTTCGAGGTATGCAGGCAAGCTTGACAATAATCGCCTCCGGGCAAGGCAGTGGTTCCACCGACGGCTCCGCCCGATTTGTAAGACGTCAGGAGAAGCGGCATTACGACCGCCGATTTTCTCGGCGGAGTTGGGGCTGCCTTTAGCGTATAAACTTTCGACCGCCTTCTTTCTCGGTAAATAGTCTCAAGCCTGATATTCTGCCTTCTCATCCGGCAGTGTGTACTGACTTCCGCACCTCTTGAGTCGGATTGTTTGTACATCAATCTCCCGCCGACTCGACCGGGCATTACGTTATACCTATGGCTTTCCCATGACCCGATTCGTGGCCCTCCCGCACCAGCACCAAAATGGAGCCCGCAGCCAAGCGCAGAATGGTCCGAAAAGGAACCCGGAGCTGCTGGGAATGCAAAGGCAGAAAAGTCAAGTGCACGTACACGATTCCCGAAGACACGGTATGCGATGGCTGCTTTCGGCGTGGCACCAGCTGTGTTGGCCAGGAGCTGCCCCAGCCGCCTCTGGCTTCGGTCGATAGAACGCGGCAAATGGGGAACCGCATGGGTCGGGTCGAAGCACTCATTGAGAGGCTGGTCAAGAGTGGCGAGGTCGGACCACCGGTCCCTGGTGCCTCTCTCAGCCCCGAAGTATCGAGACCATCCTCCGACGGGACAGCGCAAACTCGCGAGACTGCAGCAACCATCGACTCTGAAGTGGTAGGGTACTCTCCTTTGCCATGTCCTGCTCACTTTTATTAACCACTTATTACAGGACACCCTCGTATCAGATAGGGCAACGCCTGATTCCCCTAGCACACTTATTGTCGAGAAGCTAGAGCCGTCTGAATTGGTGACGCTTGAAAAGACTTCAGAGACACTGCTAGCTGTCTTTCCATCCCAAGAAAGTGTCAACGAGATCGTCAATATGGCTGGACCCATGCCCTCGTTCTTTCACCAACTGGTGCGCAAGCCCTACAAGGATATCCGAATTGGCGAACAGGAGCAGCACCACCAACTGGCCGAACTCACCATTCGACACACATCCAAGACACACCCCGTTATCATCGCCCGCCAGATGCTCTTACTGGCCATCTCCTTTCGGTATATCCATCCTGCCTTCCACCGCGACCTCAAAGGGTTCTCTGCACCGCCGGGAACCATAATGCAACGGGTCGCAGACGCGGCCATCGAATTGATCACTACAAACAAAGGGATGATGGGCACTATTGAAGGACTAGAGTGCCTTTTGCTCACATCCACATTTCAGGCTGACAGCGGCAACCTCCGCTCCGGCTGGTCCACTACTCGTCAAGCTATGCTCACGGCGCAGCTGATGTGTCTTCACCGCCAGCAACGTCCGCCACTGAAGTCGGTGCAGCCCGGCAACAAGTGGGATCCGCAGTACCTGTGGTATCGAATCGTGTATTTTGATCGTTTCTTCAGTCTTGCCCTTGGTCTGCCGCAAGGTACGACCGATAACTCTATGGGGGTTGCATCCCCATTCCAAGATGAGACGCCCATGGGTCGCTTGGAACGACGACACTGTGTCCTGGCAAGTCGAATTCTGCAGCGAAATGAACGGGACCCTGGCGCGGATGACTTTGATGACACGCAGGCCATTGACACAGAGCTGCGGAGACTTTCCGAGTCTATGCCGAGCAAATGGTGGCTCGTACCGCACTTGGCATCCATAGACGATGGCGTCCAGCTGTTCTGGGAAACGGTTAAGCTGACAAGCCAGGTGTTTCATTACATTTTGTTGAGCCATCTGCACCTCCCATTCATGTTGCACTCGTCTTCAGGGCCCCAGCAGCACCGGTACGCATACAGCCGCATGGCCTGCATAAACGCGAGCCGCGATCTCATAAGTCGATATATGGTGCTCCGCAACTTCAAACGCGCCTCGTACTGCTGCCACAGCATGGACTTCTTCGCTATCACTGCGTGCATGATGCTGCTGCTCGCTCACCTGGATGCACACCACTCCGACAGATATTCGGACCAGGCGCTCGTCCACCAGCGCATATCGGACCGCGCTAACATGGAGGAGATCCTCGACAACATGGAGCAGGTCGGCATTCTGAACAAAGCCAAAACCATTAGCGAGAGAGGCGCCGGGGTGTTGCACCAGCTGCTAGCCATTGAGGCCGACGTCGCCGAGCATTCGAGCTATGGTTTAGAAGCAAGCGATGGCCATCCAAATGATGCTCGTCCCTTGCGTCTGGGTATTCCGTATTTTGGCGTCATTACCATCACGCAGGGTGGCCAGATATCACGGGAGGCGCATGAGACACCCCACGCTGCGCCCAGCATTGGAGTGGACGGCCCAGAAAGGACCCCGCGAGAAGTCTCTTCGCGTGGTGGTCAGCCGATAAGCCCTGGCAGCAGGATGCCGCCACTCGAGGGCTTGGACTATGGAGCGGGCAACGCTGCTGCTGCGGCTCTGCAACGGCAAGATGTTCAGTCAAAAAACCATGGCGGCAAAGAGCAGCAGCAGATTTCACCAGTGTCAGAAATGCGGATGACTGAAAACGGCGATCTTATGCCTGGTTTTGGGGAGCCGGTGAGTGGTTTTGTTCACGCGCGAGCTCTTGACCCCGGGCTGACCGTAAGCCAGGAGGACTGGGCGTTTCAAGGCGTTGACATGACGACCTTCGACGCTATGATGAGAGAATCCGAGGCGCAGACAGAAGATAATGACGACTATTGGTGGCTGGCGTAAGATTTACTTAGCAGCCCGCAAATAAGGCAGGCAAACGTCTATTACCTAAGATGCCAACGATCAGGCAGAACATGAAGGCTCACAACTGCTGAGATCCCTGAGGCGACGAATGTGAGGAGCCACGCAAACTATTAGAATGGTTGAGCAGACGTGAGGACTGCCACCACCTAAATGGTCAACATACCACAGAAGTTGAGACTATAGACCTCCGCGTTGAATATCGATATTCTGAGCTTCACCTTGAGTGGCCGACAACGACCCGCATACGAGTGACCTCTCTGTTGGAGGATGAAAGAATGACGATGCAGACGATGCAGACGAAGAGGAGGCAAGAATACGCCTTGCAAGCGAGAACCCCCCGCCTGCTTACTCGGACTTCTTTATTCATACTTTCTTTTTGTCGTTTAGAGTCCAAGTTGCCCAGGCAGCTAGGAAAAGCTTTGAGCCTTTTTTTGAACCATTCCGTGCAACTTTTTATGTATGCTTTTGTACGATACCCCTTGCTTCATGGTTGTCTAGTTATGTCAACGCTGTGTGAGCGATGTTAAGCCGCTGTTCAGGTGCAAGACATGTCAGATCGAAAGCCAAGTCCGTCATTGCCTGTCTGTTTCGAACAGCGGCGTGTGTAAGTTCTGTACGGGTACTCTGTACTCTGGCGAGGACCGGGACATCGATGTCGAGCGGGACCCGGCCCACCAGGCCTTTGTGGAGACGCTGCCGCCCTGGTCAACAAGGCCATCGTCGTGGATTTCGGCAACGAGGCGTTCTAGATTGACGCTTTGTCTGCTGTAGGAGGTTTATGGATCATCGTCATTGCGATTTGTCGTCCATCATGTACTAGGAAACTAGAATAAAAATCATTTTCCGTCCAATCCATTTCTCGCCTTCAACCCACCAACAGCCTCTGCGCCCGGCCCGGCCCCGTCTTAGTGGACGACACCTTTGCTGAGCTCTTCCAGGAACTGGCCGACTACCTGCAAATCAGCGAGGCCGTGCAGGCGCTGCTGGCCAAGGAGGGCAGCAAGAATGAGGAGGCCCTCACCAAGGTGGTCGCGGCCTCTGGCGCGCTCGCCGCCAAGAATGAGCACACGTTGCCTACGGCAGTAGTTCAGCTTCCGGTTCGTACGCGCGACGGGCGTTACACGGCTGTTTGCGGCTCAGTAGAATCATCGACGGTACATAACCCGCAACCCGAGGGCGCCTAGATCTGGGCTGAGCAGAGTTTTCCGCATCGCGCAATGTTCCACGGATCATCCTTGGTCTTGGTGAGCCTTTATGCCCAAGTCCTCCGTGCTCCGTCAAGAGAGGTCGTCAAGAACGCCACATCCGATCGCTGCGTAGGAGGGGCGCAGTGGACTGCAGGGGGCTTGGGCCTAGCCAACCATGGGGTGGGACTACGCGCCAGCTGAGGCTGGTCATTGGAGCACCCGGCAAGGCTGTAAAGGGGCTTGCATGAGGCTGCCGCGGCACTGGTTGGGATTTCAACGTCGTTGAAACGACAGGAAAACAAAACAAAAAAACGAAAAAAAAATCAAGAGGCAGAGACACGTCACCGCAGCACCTGCGATGGCGAGCAAAGAGGAGCCCGGCAACAAGCAGATTGAAAATGCCGCAACAATGCGAAGCTGGATGCGGTCTGCCCGGAGCAGACCGGCCAAAATACAGCCAGACCGTACGTGTTGATGCGTGTGAGATTTCCAATGTTGCGGCCACGACGTGTTCTGACAGCAGCGTTCCTTGCCAAAGGCCACACCACAGCTACTAGAGGCCTCTCATTGCCACGACGAAGACGTCGAGGCTTGAGCCGGATTCTTCCTGCGAAGAAACCGGTTGTCGGCGACGACGATGCGCTGGCCGATCTTGTGGATCTCGACTGGTACCCCCCCTGGATTGCCAGATAGCGCTCTAAGTTGCCCGTGGCCGTCAACGCCCTGCTCACCCACGGCCAAAGCGTGGCGCTGGACGACAGCTTCCGGGCCGTGTCAGACGCGCTCCAGGAGTATACCCGCACGACCAAAGACACCAGCATCGACGAGATCATCGACCACCTCGAGACGGCCGGCGTCTTGGACCTTGCAAAGGGGGATGACGCCGACGCCGACGCCAAGCGGCTCCTCGTCTTCGCCCTACTCGGCTGGCAGTCCATGATCTACCTGCCCGAGCTCAACAGCCACCCGCTCGGCAGCCTAGCCATCCAGCACGACGTCGACGAGCCGGACTCAGGCCTCGTCTTTGACCGCTACGCCGCCTCGACCGACATGTGTGACCGTCCGCTGTGGGTGCTCCTCAAGTGCTTCGGAAACCTCCTGCCGGCACGCCCCAGCCACCTGACAGCCGACGTCGCCGTCGAGAGCAGCAAGACGGCCGCCTCGTGGACGGCGCTGTACCCGGACCAGCTCAACGCCCACCTGCTGCACACGCTGCTGCGCGTCCGGTTCCGCTGGGTCGACACACTGGCCCTCCACTTGGACTACGACAAGGCGACGCGCACGCTGTCGCTGTTCAGCTTTCCCTCGATGTGCGTGGCCCAGCTGAGGGCGCGCGGCGGTGGTGGAGAGGGCGAAGGCGACGTGGATGGCGACAGAGGCCGGGACGCCATCTTTGCCTTTTCCAGCCTCGAGGTCGACGCCGCCGACCCGCGCGCCGACGAGGACGACATCGCCCACTTCCTCGAGGAGGTGCTCGTCTCCTTCCGCCTGCTGTTCGGCCAGTCGGCCAAGTCGCGCAGGCTGTTCCGCGCCGTCTACAGCCAGCAGGACGCGCCGTTCCGCCAGCCGGACACGCTGCTTGCCAGGCTGTGCTCGGAGAAGCACGTCGCACCCGCCGGCGGCTCGCGCCCGCGCTGCATCCACCCGGACCGGCGCATCTACTACACGGCGCGCGACTTTCCCGTGCTGTACCGCAAGGTCGAGCTGCTGGCGGACGAGCTTAAGAGCTCCAGGCCGACGTCGGTGCGCGACCTTCTCAACGACCGGCGGGACACGCTGCAGTTCTGGACGTTCTGGCTCATCAGCGTGTTTGGCGGCCTCAGCATCGTCATGGGCCTTGTCCAGATTGCCCTGCAGGCGGTCCAAATCGCCCAGGCGGCCGGGAAGCTTTGAGGTCTTTTTGTTCCGTGCAGTTTTAGTTTGTTTGCATATTCTTGTACGATACCCTTTGTTGCATGTTTGTCTGGCTATGGCAATGCTGTATGATCAATGCTAAGCTGCTCTTCAAGTACAAGATCTTACTGTCCTGGAATCTGGCTTCAGGTGATACGTCAACCCAAAGTCATGTCTCGCTGCAGCTGTCGACATGCTCCGCAAGCCCACGAGCGCTAGCCAAAAATAGGGTGCGTGAACGGTAAGTTTTGAGAGAGAGACTCGGAAGCTAAAAAATACACAGCCAAACGGTACTCTGTACACCCCCCTCGCTTGTGGTCGCATATCATAGGCTCACTCCCTTTTGGCATATCCTCGTCTTCTTTTTTCGTTCTAGTTCGCCGTATGTTCCGCATCTTCTTCCCAATTCCCCGAGGCACATGTGATGCAAAACCTACGGTGTATTTTGGGTGAACCCAGGCACAGCTTCTCGCTCTAAGCGTTTTCCGGCGAATGAGACGACGTTCCTATCAAGGACGAACAATGACTGTTGGTTCCTAGTGTTCAATAGTCTAAAAGTGTGATAGCGAATGCTATTGGTGCTTTGCCGAGGGCGAGAGGGGAACCAAGATCAGAGAAGCTCCTTGGTTCCTAAAAGAGCGAGGGTACGAACCCCGTAGATAGCGTTTTTCTCTCGGCGAATCGGAAAGCAGGCGGTACATCCTCCGAGAAAGAAGAGAGGGGGGGAGGAGGGGGGACTCGCCGGCTTGGTCGGGCCTTTTCGAAGGGAAAGAAAAATTCGCGGTCGCAGATAATAAGTGTATAACTCCTCGTACTCGTAGCAGTTTCGAGGCTTTAGACTGCTGCTTTGTGTTATAGGGCTCGATGTCCCAGATCAAGCTTTAATTTCTCCGCCACGGCCGACGCGGAAACGGCCATGGACCCAGTGTTAATACGACGCTGTACGAGTAAGCAACGGCACCTCGCGCCAAAGCGACCTACACCTACTTGCATAGGGCCGGCTAGGTGGCCGTGTCGGCATTAGCCTAGGGAGACGCCGCGTAGTGTCCGTTTGCTTAGTATCATACGATCTAGCTACAGAATTTATACACTTCAGGGTGCGGAGCGGAAATGCAACAACGGCAGCGGAAAGTCAAGTACGGGTCATTTCTCTGCTGTTGTTCTCGCCGTGGCCGCGGCCTTTGTGGCCGTTCGCCTGATCCGCGGCTGGAACCAAACCGGCCAGAAATTTGCCGGCGAGCCCGATCTGGTCAAGACGTTCTTGCAGCCGAACCCTCTCCTGCTCTGGACGCTCGTCACCAGTACATACACCCTTATCGGTCTCGAGTTTTTAATTTATTTTTCATATGCAATTATCACGTATTCTACAGGTACGATGCCTGGAAACCGGAGCCAAAATAAAGGGGGTTTAAAAAATCAATCTGTGTAACTGTCTAGGCCTTGTGTGTTCTTTGACTTGCGTCTTATTCTACCATGAATCACGTTCCGTTCCGTTGGACAAAACTTTTACTTCTCAAACCAATGACCATCCGACGAATAAAAGGGCCCAGTTGGTTGCGCTGTTCGGGCAGAGCCCTTCTTTCTGGCCTTGTTGATGCCCTGCGCAGAGGCCGGTTCACCAAGACGTGGCTGGCCATCCTGTGCTCTGTGCGGTTCTCTTGCCTGCAAGAGAAAAGGAGAGCTGTGGCCCTCGTTGGGCGTAGCGGAAGCCGTTCCTCCTCGCATATTTTGATCCGAGGGACCACTGTATGCCAAATATGGCCGATCAATGCTGGGGACGTGGAAACTGTGAATATGGGATGATGCTCAGTTAGATCAGCCGTCTCCTGGGTTATCGCTTGCGGTTTTTTTGAATTTGCGGAACAAAATTAGACCAAAAGCAAACAAAAAAGGGCAACAGATAAAATTAACTTACTTTTCCAGAACATCGAGTAGGCGTAAGTTGCCGAGAGGCAGTTCGTTTAGCAACTGCTCGGCTTCTTCCGGATATATTTCAAGTAGAATATTTTTCTGAATCCTTAGCTTTTGTACGAGATCTGCATTGGCTTGCGCTTCAGATTTTGAAGGGCTTTTCAGTGGCTGCATCACGTTTTTGATTGCGCTAGATAGTCTCCCTAATGTTTGTTTTGGTTCGTTAGAAAAAATGTATCTCGTACAAGAGAATGACGAAAATAACGTTAGGAAAAATAAATAAAGGAAAACAAAAACTCTGACAGAATATTGTAGGGATGGCCCATACAAGCCTCGTAAAAGATGGGTGCCTGGATCTCGAGAAGCACCTCCCGCATCTCCTCCATGGTATGAGGCGTGCCATCGACACGTGTGCCGCGCCTCGACTGTGCTCCGATATCAGCGTGTATATCACCGGGCCGCCATGCCTGGATAAACCTGGAAAACGACTGCTTCTGGAAAACGACGGCTTCTGGATAGATACTTCGTCCCCTTTCTCTCCTTACAAGGTAGTCACGGGCCAACTGCATGTCCGCCTCGGAGAGGCCGCCCGTGAGAATGTACCGCACGATACCGAGAATATTTCCGGTAGCAGGCACCCCCGAACTGCCACCGTCGACGTCCTGATTTGTCGGAATCGGAGTGTGAGCGTTCGTACTCTGTGCGTCGTTCAGGTGGTCCATTTTGACGTCTGTTGGAGATCGTGTTAACAAAATGGGTGAATGCTTTGACAAAGCAGACAATAGAAACCGGAAAACCAAGGGAAAGACAAAGAGGAAATAATTGCTCACAAGGAACAGAAAGGAGCAGCGAAGAAATTATATTTTAAGGGTTGTAAAAGGGTTTTTTGGCCTCATTACTGGGACTGAGACGGCAGAAGGAGGGAGAGACGTAAAACTAAAGTACGAACGGCAAGCGAAGGGCAGAGCGAAAGTCAATTCCATCACATAGAAACAGGAAAGAAGAGACGTAGAGAAGATAAAACGATATGTCTGAACCAATAGGAAGACGAAAAGGTTAGGAAAACACACAAGAGACCACCAAGACGAAGAGTCGGCGGCAAACCAACGTGTACTTCAGTGTCTGGTCCCTTGGGAAAGCCATCTTGGTGTGCCGAACGCCAAAAAGAAGTGGTCATCTGCTCCAGACCGGAGTCCCCTCAGGCCGCCCAGGCGCCGGTGAATAAATGTCCACATCCCCGGAACTCCAGGCGGGGGGTGTGCTTGCCAACCATCTTGGTGTACACGACCAAGCGGTCACCTGGCCCCTTTCCCAGAGTCGTCTCTTTCGGATAGATGGCGTTTAAAGTTCCTAAGTGCCTTGAAGATGCGAGATACTGACGGTGGAGAAGGTTTGAATATTTTCAAATAATGAAGAACAGAACGGAGAGTATGAAGGAAGAAAAGGGAAAAATCAATGGAGAAACAAGGGCAGCCGTACGAGGGCAAGAGAGAGGACATATTCGGTCCCTTTGAGGGGAAATAAGGGACACACCCAGTGATTCTCTACCATTCACCTTCCCTAAAGGACGAAAGCGCCTTCTGTTGGAACGGATAGTGCTTTGGCAGGCCCCTTGAGGACAAAGAATGTGGTGCTCGTTAGAGGCTTTGGCCGAGAGTTGGAGCGCCGCAGCAGCTAATCGGCTTAATTCATCTCCTGAATGCTTCCAACAAACTTTGTGTACCAGGGACAAGCAAGAAAGAGCAATGTAGTGCAAATTTGGTAGGCAACGTACCGTGATCATGTCACTGTGTACACCGACAGCCCCTATTTTCTGATCACTCGACCCCCCATCCCCCCAGTTTCCCTTCTTTTATGAATGGGGTACTTGGAATGTTCTGGCGGAGAAGGTGTCCTAGAGGGTGGCTGACTACGGTGCGTCCCGGGGCTCAAAGGCCGGTCTAAAACAGCACTTAGTTATGCCGTCTGGAGAGACGAGAGTGTTCGGGGTCTTCTGTCCAGTATTACTCCTTGTTTCCTTTAAAAGTTCTTTTCGGTCTGCATTTTTGGTTTGTTTGCTTCTCTGGCGGCGATTTGGTTTTTAAAATATTTATTTCGTTGATATGCTCTCGGGAGATTCAAAACCAGACGACGAAATGCTGGACCAAGCGGTGTACCGTTTGGTCTTCTAAAACGACGCCAATACCAGGCATTCAGCAAACTTGCCATGCTAGGACAAGTGATTACCCGCTCCCAACTCTAACAAGTTCCCAGCCAAAGGTGCATAGTCAAGCAAATGCTAACAGAGACAGTCCATAAGCAGAGAACAAATTACACGAGCGAGCTGGCCTGCTACCACGACCGCACCCCTTCTTCGACAGCCGTATCCCGCAAGCCAAATCGCCAACATGAAAACGCACCCTTACGACAGGGGACGCTCGTCACCGAAACACTTCCTCCAGGTTGACCGCCTTCGAATTGAACACACACACACGGGTTGAACACGCGCAGCTGGCCTACAGACAGTCAGTGTCGGAGAGATCCTCGCAGCAGGTGAAGCTGCCGTCGAAACCACAGGACCCGGCCGGCTGCTGACGTTCCATCTTGGCCGCGATGGCGAGTATGTGCCTTGATCACTTACATGGAGTGTGCCTGTCACCAGCATGCTGATTAATTTTGTGCCCAGTTTGACAACAAAGGATCGTTTTCTTGTCATTACACGACTAAGACATTGTCGCAGCCCGTTTCCCTCCTTCTCGAAGCGCCTCCCGCTCCCAGCAAGCCGACCTAATTGCGCTGAAGTCAGACAACAAATCTTCGATTTATTCCGGCCCGTGCTTCGAACTGTGTTAGGTTTTCAATTGGTGTCTTCTGCGGGCTTCTTTCTGGGGCCGGAAACGGAAGCCTCAGACGTCAAATCTCTGCTTCAATCCCCGGATAAGGTTGGCGACGAGCCATTGCCATCGACAGACCTGGCCGCCTCTTACTTCGCTCTTTAAGAGCGCTCGACATCAATCGTACTCATAGTCGAACAAGGCTGGCGGCGAAACGCGAAACCAGCCAAGGGGACGGCTGTCAGCTCGTCTGAAACCAGATAAACGAAACGACAGCCTGATAAGCCAACGAAGCCGCCCGCAAATCAGAATTGGACATTGCCGCTCCCAAACACTGCCATGGCCACACTGCGGGGAAGCCAGCCAGCTCCGTGCCCAGGCCAATCATGGACACCGGGCGGGAGCGAGTCGGATAGAACGAAGAAAGGATACTGGGGCACGGAGCTTGGGGGCGGGGAGGTTCGTCGGAGGCAGACTTCCGCCAGGACCGCTGCTGTGTGCCGTGTGCGGCGTGCAGAAGCGTGCAGTCGATTGATGTAACGCCAGTGCTCAAAGGTGAGTCACGGATTTTTTGTGCTGCTGCATTCTCTCGCTGCGCGGTGGAGTCAGAGCCGATCGCGTCTTTTCCGGGCGCAAAACCCCGATCTGTGTCATCGGGAGTAATCCAAGACAGCGTGCGGAGTAGAACCCTCCACAATCATTGCACAACTCAGCAAAAACCAACTGAAGAGACGGATCGGCTCAGTCAACCATCAGTTCAGCTCTTGATTCCACCCCTACCATCACCAACATGGCCTCCGCTCGCCTCAACGGCAAGACGATTGTCATCACCGGCGCATCATCCGGTATCGGCCGAAGTACGGCGTTTGAGTTCGCCCGCGTCGCTGGCCCTGGCAGCCGCATCCGCCTCGTGCTGACGGCGCGCCGCCTCGACGTCCTGCAGGACGTGGCCGCCGAGCTCGCCAAGGAGTTCGGCGACGCCGTCCAGGTGCTGCCGGTCGCGCTCGACGTCAGCGACCCGGACGCCGTGCGGGCCTTCGTGCCGTCGCTGCCGGCGGAGTTCCAAGAGGTCGACATTCTCGTGAACAATGCGTAGGGCCCCCTTGCCCTTCTCTGACGATCGTTTGCGGCACCTGCTGACAGCGCGAAGCGGCGTCGCCAAGGGCTTCGCGCGCGCGCCCGGCATCGCCGAGCCCGACATGAACCTCATGTTCGCGACCAACGTGACGGGCCTCGTCAACATGACGCAGGCCGTGCTGCCCGTCTTCCAGAGGCGGCCCGACGGCGGCCACGGCGACATCATCAACATCGGCAGCGGCGCGGGCCGCCAGCCCTACGCGGGCGGCGGCATCTACTGCGCGACCAAGGCGGCGCTGCGCAGCTTCTCCGAGAGCCTGCGGCAGGAGCTGGTGGCGACGCGGATCCGCGTGATCGAGATCGACCCGGGCCAGGTCGAGACGGTGGGTCGTGCTCGCTCTTTTGTTTTGCGGCCGCTTTGTTTGCCTTGTTAACTGAACGGGCACAGAACTTTTCCGTCGTCCGCAACTACGGCGACAAAGCAAAGGCGGACGCCATCTACGCGTGCGTGCACTTTCTTCCATGGGTCTCATTGCATTTTTGATAAGCTGTGGTTTCCGCTGACAAATCCAGAAACGTCGAGCCGCTCACGCCCGAGGACATCGCCGAGGTTATCGTGTTTGCGGCCAGCCGGCGCGAGAACGTCGTCGTGGCCGACGCCATGATCTACCCGAGCCACCAGGCCGGCGGCGGCGTCATGTACCGGAGACCGGCGTAGGCCCGGCAACGAATAAGAGAGGAATATGAATATGAGATAGATTGCACGTCGTCTGGACTACGCGTATGCTCTAGCCTAGATGAACATATCCAATTCCGCTCGTGCTCCCTCTCTACTACCTATGACACATAGTGATTGCACGCTGTCGACGGCGGGATCGGGGTACTTCACGTCGTGCTGCTCCCGGCGGCGGGCTGTCGGACGAGACGCGGGATCTCTCGTGCTGGACACAGCAAAAAGGGCGGTGAGGCACATGAGGCCGAATGGAGAGGTGAAGGCCTCGGCGGTTGGGAAGCTCCTGTCTGCCGGGGATGAGGAAGAGGCTCCCAGGGGAGGAAGACGTCGAAGTCGGCGAGAGAGAGATTGATCGCATGCATCGCGGGCAAAGGAATTTGCTGCTGTTCAGGCGAAATGAACTGGGGGTCGTGCTCTAGCTAGACGCAGGATCAGTGCATGCTCAGCACCTACGGCGGTCAAGATTCAACGTTGTTGTCCTCGTTGTGTCGCGCCCCGAATGCCACATCATATGGTTTTGTTGATGTCCTCCTGTCACGTGCCTTCTTCTTCTTCTTGTTTTGTCCGCCTCTTTGGTAGCAACCGACATGCATGCTCAATTGTCCCGCAAAACGTTCAGCCAGAAAGGAAGCCGACGGTCGGTGGATGGTGCTTTCGGAGCTATCCATGCTGGACGCCGCCTCGACCACTTCCCCTGCAATGCTTGAGGTCGGCCATGATCTTGTCGTACTGCGGATACTGGACGGCGTGTCTCACGCCTTTCGTTCCCTAAAGGCGCGTTGCCATGACGGATCCGATGGCCCCCGTACTGTGCGCGGAACGCATGTCCAGGAGCACTCCGCGCCTGGCCGCGGTCGAGACAGGGAGGTCCCAGAGGCCGCGCCCAGGAATAAGCTCAGCGAGGTTCTCGCCGGAACGGCAACGGCGCGGCATCGTCGGTTCTGGATAGTATGTGTCTTTGTTATCACGACTGGACGTCGACCGGAAACGACGCTCGCCCTATCTTGCATGTCCGCGGGCGAGCCGCGAGCGAAAGGGAGTCGCCATCCCAAGTGAAAGGTGTCGGAACGGCGTCGGTTCATACTGCTGGTGCGGAAGCAGACAACCTCGTAGTACTGACAGCGGCCCGTCGCAAGGGTAGTAGGTCGTAAACACACGTCCCCATTTTCAAGAAATCGCGTCGTTCCGCCGAGCACGTAGCAGCGCGCGTGAGGGTGAAGCCGGAGGGTGCTGGCGGCTGGCAACAGTGACGCCAGCCCACGCTCAGGGCATTGACCCGGGCAAGCAATGCGATTATGTCAGCGGCCAGCGCGCTGTCAAATCCCTCCGCGTTCCCAAGACCCGACTGCTCACCATCCCATTCGCTGCTTGCTTGAACAGGGCATGCTTCCGACAACACAGGGTCATGCTAGATTCCTGGTGGTTCTTCGACGTCGACATCTAGTCGTAAATCGGTGCACGTCGTGGACAATGCGCCAAACCTTCTCCTACCCACCCACGTCGCAAGTCGCGACGTAATGCTGACGGTTTTGCAGTGTTGGTCTCCAGGTTTCTGTCGGCTGCCGACCCATTGGATCTGTCAAGCTGTCGTCATGCGGCACATGCGTGACCAAAGACGGCACGGCCCGGCTCGAGCAACCGCGTCGGCAAGATGAACATGCGCGCTCTTCTGCGGCAGTGCGAAGCGCACCTGCGAATCCCTCCCTAGCCCGCGAATCCTCACGCTGTTACAGCTTCGCCGCGAAACCCTCCTCGGCTTCCCTCACGCTCGAGTACATAAAGTACGGAAATGTCCGCGATTATTACATGGCCAACCACTGAGATCAGCCTTTTCTCCAGCGCATGCAGTGGCGTGTCCGGGCCACCGCGGGCCTTGCTTGTGTTGCGGCGCAACAAGAGATCGTTCACCGCGATCTGCTGCCCGACAGCATGCTGGCCGCGGACGATCTCGCGCTCTGCGTGATTGACTGCAGCAGGGGCGTGATCGACGGAGACCAGTGTCTCGTGGCCGGACCAACGCGTTATTTACATCGCGACGGACAAGGAGCCGTTCCGCGACCTTCGCCGTGATCTAGTCAATACCGAGTTTGCCAAATTGGCGTGCCCTGGTGTCCACGACTTGCTGATTGGCGGCGCCTTTTTGCAATGCTGGGGGTGCGGATGCAAGTCCACGCCAGTGTACGGAGCACCAACATGCCACTGTTTCGGTATGCTCGTTGGCCCAGACTGGTAAATAGACATTGGGTTTTGCACCTGCATAGCACGCTCGGCGCTTGGGACACCCCGGCCGTGGGGTGGCCCCATAAAATAAGCATCTTAGCTACCTTGCTTAGTTTCCGCACTTGGCGCCTCTCACCACTCTCGTGTACCCCGCCTCCCACAACAAACGTCCGCCTTATGCCCTGGAATGGCTCCGAAAATATCTCGCACTGAAATATCACCCAGCAGTCGTCGTCAACCCTCCTTCTGTTTCAAGTAGCCGAAGACGTAGCTTCACCCGAAAGTACTCCGCACGCACAAAAATGAATAGAACGAAAGGAGCCGGCCATCTTTTGAAGCATAGCAGACGGAGCAAACGGAGTGAACAGCCAGTAAATTCAAACGATTTGAGTACTAAATTAAGAAAGAACGCAGTAGACAAACGTTAAAACAGTACAACCCTGGCAGGAAGAGGACCGGTGTGGGTGGAACTCGCCAGACCACGTTGCCCGTCATTCTATCTTCCTTTCGTGGCATCCTTCGTTTCGTTCCCGTCACGCTGCGCTGCGTCCGTGGGGCGCGTCCGAACGGGTAGATCTGCCGTCTTGTCGGTTCCCTCATCTGCCGTACCGGGGTCGTGGCTGCTGCTGCTGCTGCTGTCGGTGGTGTCCGGCTCGGCACTGCCGTGAGGCTTGCTCTGGGTCGCGGGTGTCAGGTGCGCGAGTCGTCGGTGCACGGCTTCCACTTCTTCCATTCTGTCATGCGCTTTCTGGAGCCGACCCATTGTGTCGGCGTCGAACGGACGTCCGTATTCCAACGGCAGATCGACCAGCCGCTTTTTCCAGAAATTCCACCTCTCCAGGCTCAACTGCCGTGGTTGAGGCTCACCTTGTAGGAGTTCTCCGAGACGCATTCGTAAAACCATCCCCACGCCGACTTGGCAACATTGGCATAAAGAGGGTCCGCAGTAATCCAATTCTCGAGAAGAAGCAGATCGTCCGCAAGCTGTGCACCTCTCTCAAACGGCCTGTCCGGGCGTATGATCAGACCTGCCGGGCCCTCAAAAGCCCTTCTGAAAAACCGAAACGCGGTGAGCTTTCGCAAAGTTTCATCCTTGTCGTAATCCCCGTCGAAGCTGCACAAAACGTTTTCATAGAGGAATACAAGGTCCAAGACTCGTAACTTGGTCTTTTCCGTGCGGATCCGTTCTTTCGACATTATGCTGTAAGGTCCAGATAGTGTAGTTTGTTGAGAACAATGGCGAATATAGAGAAAAAGAGACTCTGGAAAGAGAAATGAGACAATAAACAAATAAACGGTCTTGATAGATCCGAAAGGGGAAAAAAAGGCAAGATGCAGTGTTTATGATTTGGAATTTGCAAGTGTCGTTGAAGCGAGGAGAAAAAGAAAATAAAGGTGAATTAAATACATGGTTTTCCCCCGAGTTAAGAAGATGCAAGGCTGTCTGCATCAGGGTTTCCCCTGTTTATCCGTTTGCGTGGTCGGGACCTGGAAATCACGCAAATGTCGAATGTAAGAGGCGACTTGCATTCATCAATTCCAGCCATCCCTTGCCCTGTTATATTGATTCTCATCGTCTTTGTTTCACGCATGCAAAGTTGGCCCTTTGGTCGTTGGTCTATCGTCTTTCTTTACGAGCAGGTGGAAGCAACAAAGACAACGTTTGAAGACTTCCAGCTGACCTTCTCTCTCTCCTTGTTTCCTAAACGGCAGCGTCTTGATACGACGTGTTTATCGGATGGGCACCCATCAGTAGAAGCTCCTTTTCATGCCTTGAAGTGGGACGCCTGTTGTTTTACTCTTGCAAAGCACAGCAGTCGTTTCTGTGTTTACTTGAAAACTACTCCCGTACCACAATTTAAAGAGGGTATTTTTGCCGAACGTGGATGGGACGACGAGGTAGGACAGGGGAAAACCCCATTTCAAAAATTGAAAAAGGCTATGCCGGTTTTGGAAGCTTGCACTTGGAGGCTTGCAATTTGTTGGAACGTTTTCAAAGCCGCAATAGGAGTAGGTGGAGACAAAACGTGATGACGAAATCGACGTGCTACGTAAAATGTGCGACATGCCTCTTGACGGCTAAGGTGAGGGGAGACGGTGAAGAGAGGAGGCGAAGAGAGGAGGCGAAGAGAGAAGGTGAAGGGGGACGGTACGAGAAGGAGGAAGAGGGCGTCGTCCTTGGTGGGCGCGAGGCTGGCTGCAAAGGTCACGGTGCTGGGGAGTGGAGGTGTTTCTCGACGCTTTTAGCTTCGCCTGCGGGCCTTTGCCTGCTGTCTGGCCGCCTGTCAGTGCGCCTCGTACTGCTCGCCGGCGCTCTTTCGAGCTCAGGCATAGCCGCGAAGGAGGGCAGCGGCAGCATCTGTTTGCCAGGCTGTCGTCATACAGGGGGGGATGGGCGCAGAAGTCCGCGCGGTGCCCAGGCTGGGCATGCCTCTTTAAAAACGCTGTTTTGGAGAATCTGTGCTTATTTAGATGATTGATTTCTATAAGAGAGCCTGCGTAGTATCCGCTTATCTGACACTCGCGGATCACCGCCGAGACTGTAGATTAACGATGCTGCGCAGCGTGCGCCGCCATTGTAACAAGTCTGTAAATCGAATACACACACCGTAGAAATAAAACACTATGCTCTCCCGCTCTCCTTGCCTGCATCTCGGCCATGCCTCTCCAAGCCTGTGCATTAATACCTCGTCCCGTATCGTAGGTCTATAGCATTAAATCATACTCACCCGCTACGCGGCTCGGTCAGGCGTAAGGAAATGCCGGCCTGCGCACAATTTCCCCAAGAGCGGCTGCTTGCGGGTCTCCAAGCCACGTTCTCTCAAAATCTCTGACGGCGCCATGGCGCACGTGGTGAGTCAGAAGTGGATGGCCGGAATATGAAGGCGATGCCCGCGGAGAGAGAGAGAGAGAGAGAGAGAGAGAGAAGGCGGAGGGCCCGTGGGGGCGCGAGGGGGGCTAGTGTTTGGAAGAGTTTGGTTGTTTTATTCTAGAAGCTGGAAATGGCCAACTGGCTGGGAATGAATCTGCAAGCGTGTATGATGAAGTGGGCTGGAACGCAAGATAATTTTCCGCCGCACAACCCTCCTCCCGCTTCCTGCGCGAAAGCAGGGCGGAATGTGGGATGATGGCGTATCTCTAAATGAGGGCGCAAAATGGGACGCTCCACCCACCTTGCAGCCTTCCCAGGCTGATCGCCGCCGATAAACATCCCCTGGCACTGGGACGGCCTGGCCGGATGCTACCCCGACCCCCTTTTTTTAGTGCTACTCTGCTTTGACGGAACCAAACCACTGGCGCAGCACATGGACGATCGTCACTCTGCTTGTCGACAGACTGCATTTTCCATTTCTTTTTCTTCTTCCCTTTCCGGCCGGCCATTTCGTCTCTGGCGCGTGTCGTTTTCATTACCATTTGCGGCTTTGCTTCTGTTGCTATTTGTCTCCGTTTCGTCGCATCCAATATTGCCCCCCTGCTCGGCTTCCTTTGGACGCCAACGCCTTTGTTACAGGTCACACGTTCGTCCCTAATGCGGGCACCATTGCCTGCAAATAGCTCCCCCAATAGAAAGAGCAAAAGGACTCGAGATGATTTTTTTCTCCCCTCCCTCCCCTGTCCCCTCAGAGTTGAAGTTTTAGGCAACACTTCTCGTATTTCGTATCCGTCGCCATGCTTGGGAGAGGGTCTGGACCCTGTATTTCGTCTCTTTCTCCCTCTTTTCTTTCTCTTCCCCTCCCTCCCTATGGCCAAGTATATCTTCGGTGACAGTGAAGTAGCATTTTCTAACAGCCGTGTGGCGTGACAAGGAAAATATAAACACATGAACGAACAAAATACTATACCACAAATGAAACTAAAATATCTAATCCAATCCGACAACGTGCATAGCTAAAAGAAAGGAAGAGTAAAAAACTGTTGATGCAATCTTGTGTGCCCCTCGAATTCCTGCCAGCCAAAAGTCGTCGGAGACCGCCATGCCTGGTCTGGATACGGGGCCGGCATCAACGAAGTTGACACATTTTATCACGACGGGACAGCTCTCCATCGTGCGACCTGGGTCAACCGTGCCTCGGTGGTGAGCATTCTCATTGATAATGGAGTCGATGTCTCTAGAAAGGACAGGCACGGCTTGACAGCGTTAGACGTGGCGGAGTTTTGCGAACATAAAGAGATTGTGAGCATGCATTTAGCAAAGGGTGCCGTGCATTCAAAGGCGCGAATATCGACGTATGTGACGACCGCGGAAAAGCATGAAGGGATCGTGTCGATGCTAATATATTACCTAGGCGAAATAGAACGCATAACAGGCTGGAGGTTCCGCTGGATATCTTACCCTCCTCGCCTTATTTTTCGGAATTTTAAGCAAGGCGACGAAGCCATGGTGGCACTTTGTTCGGTGACGGAGCAGCGAACAGCGCTGGACGTCTACAATAGAATCGTGCTGGGCGAATACAAAAGGCCCATCCATGTAACTTTATAAGCTCGTTCCATTTTGTTCGCCTTTCCTTCTGCTTGATGCTTTCGAAGACGAGAAAGGTAGTCGTCAATATTTCACGGCCATTTTTCTTCTTCCTTTCTTTTCTCATACCCCTCCTTTTTGTCTTAGAAAAGAAAAGGGTCGGGGAGTCTACTCCGTACTGTAAATGGCTAAATTACAATGCTGGAGGATATTGAGGAAGGTGCGCCCCGGCGCGCCCTTGAGACAGGGGCTTACGGAAAATCTTACAGATCCAGAGATCATATCGGGCGCCTCTGAGGTCCGGCCCGAGGCGCCGGCCCCACCATGCTACCACGACCGCAACTTCTCCTCCCATACTGCCGGACGAGCCATCCAGTGTCCGGATCAGCCGAATTTCTACGTTCTCTACGAGCCTGCGATCACGAATAGCTGTTACGAGAGGTGGATGCCAGAAAGTAGTTTGGGGAGTTGTGTTGTGTTGTGTTTGTGTTGTTTGTTGCTTAGGTCCAGGACGAGGGATCGCCCACCCGCGATACCTCAATCTCCTCCAGGTTTAATTATATACGTAGGCGCGCCCAAAGGCCGGTTTTCCTCTTTTTCTTCGGAAATAAATATCAGCCAACCCCTCCCCTCCTACAGCACATTGCCCCGGGTCTGCGACATCTGCTTGACGTTCAGGTTGCGCATCAGAGCCACGCTGACAAACGCCAGAACCATAATGGCCGTACCTGCGGCCAGCATCCGCGTCTGCGCGTAGCCGTACGCCTCCTGGATGCCGAGCCGCTCGGGCGTGCCCACCGCGTAGCTGAGCTGCGCTGTCAGGCTCCCGTAGATGGTAAGCAGGTCGGGCTGCGCCGACTCCGGCAGGGACCGCGCCAGGGCCTTGGGGAACGTGTTGGTCCAGATCACGCCCGACACGGTGTTGCCCACGGCGCCGCCGACGGTGCCCGTCACGAACAGCAGGGCCAGCACCGCGGCCACGTGCTGGTGGTCGACGGCGGCCAGGACGGCGAGCTGGACGACCAGGATGAAGATGCTGCCCGCGACCGAGAAGAAAATCTCGCACATGACGACGTAGCCGATGTACCCGCTGGGCGTGCGGAAGTGGATCATGAGGCCCAGGGAGAAGATGTACAGCGGCACGCAGATGAAGAGGATCCACTTGAAGCGGCCGGTGACGCGGATGAGGTAGCCGGCGACAAACAAGAACACAAACGAGACGGCGCTGAAGGTGTTGGCGACGTAGCCGGCGTCGGCCACGTCGAGGCCGTAGACGACCTGCAGGAACGACGTGAAGTAGAGCGCGTAGCAGTAGTAGGAGATCTGGTACACGAAGTCCAGCAGGCAGGCGCCCATGACGGTGCGGTCGGCGAGGTAGCGGCCGTCCAGGAACGGCTTGGGCGCGACGAAGGTCTCGTACAAGGCGAAGGAGGCCAGCACGACAAAGCCGACGACGATCATGGCGACGATGTAGCCCGTGCGCCAGCCGTCCGGCGCGCTCGCGGCCAGCGTAAAGGGCAGCAGGAACACGGTCAGGCCGCCCGCGAACAAGACGACGCCGGGCACTGCAGTCGAGTAAGCGCTTGCTCTTGGGAAGAGGAAATAACAAGGGGGGTGTGGGGGTTCTTACAGTCGACGTCGATCAACAAGAACCAAGCAGCGCTCTTCAGGGTCGTCCGCGGCTTCTCTGCGTCTGCCACCATGATGCCCGTCCTCTTCGCCTTGGCCTGGTTGTACCGCAGCAGGCCGTACACGGGCAGCGCAAACGCGGGCAGCACAATCGCCCAGAGGCCGACGCCCCATCGCCAGGACACGTTGCTGACGAACGCCTGGGCCGCCCGCGAGCCCGCAAACGCCGTGATGATGGCGGGCGACGACGTGAACGCAAACGCCAGGCCGCGGTTCCGCAGGTTCGTCACGTCGGTCGCGAGCACGTCCCACGTGTAGGCGAGGCCCGAGAAGCCGATGGAGTAGAACACCTCGGCCGCGCAGTAGGTCGACAGGTTCTGGGACGCGGCCATGAGCACGAGCCCCAGCACGCAGAACACGGTCATAATCAGAAACCCCTCGGCGCGGCCCCAGACGTCGAGCACCTTGGCCATGGGGATGTACACGGCGGCCGTGATGGCATTGGCCACGATGCCGATGACGGTCAGCAGCGAGTGGGACGCCCACGAACTGGTGATGTAGGGCGTGAGGCTGAAGACGATGGTGGTCTTCATGCCGTTGACCAGGGTGAGCAGCCAGATTCTGTGCAGACTTGTGTTACTAAACAGATACATTGGGGGCGGGGGGGTTTCACGACGAAAAAAGAATCGAAGAGTACACCTACAACGCCAGGGCACCGTAGAGAGACCGCCTCGACCAGGCGAGCGTCACGGCCTCGATCTTCTGCACACCCAGCTGTGCGTCGATCGTGGGCGTCACCTGCTTCTGGTCCTCTTCGAGGCCGCGGACGCCCTCCTGGCGCTCATCGGCCATCTCGATAGTGTCCATGTTGTCAGCGGGTGAGAATTCCCAAGAAACGTGCCAGGAAAAACTGTAAAAGTTAAGGAGAAGACACGAGCCGTCGCCAGACTCGAAAATAGAATATGGGATGCAGTATCCTACGATTGAGAGGTTTTCCGATAACGGGAGCAACTAGCATTCTTATACAGCAGAAACTCTGCATCCAGACTTGGCAAAATGCGACAAGCCTGCCTTTCACGAAAGTGCCCCGGAGCAAAAGACCGGGTGCAGAGAAAAGCACGAGGCTTGGCGTGGTCTTGGCCCGGCATAGCAAAGCCCACAAGATGTCGGGAATGGCTGGGGATGCGTGATGGTCTCCTTGAATTACCGCCAGGAAAACTATACTTGCTAATCCGAAGGGGCTACAGCGGGTCAGACCAAGGTTGCAGTCCCTGTCCAGTTCCGGTTCTTTGGCCGAACATCGGGGTATCCATGGCCGGGGGTTGTCGCCCAGCGTACCCACATGGGGAATCTGATAAAACTTTTCAGCATGATCTGATAACGCGGGTCTTGGAAGGACGTTTAAAAGCCCAACACAGCTATGCTAAACTATAACTAATAACCTTAGTGACCCAGACCAGGGCCAGTGTCAGTTCCACTATTTCTACCATTCAGGCAAACCTGCTCGTAATGGAAACTGGAAGAGATGAAAAAGCCCCTCAAATAAAACTACCAGTACTCGTATGATGGATGTGCCAAGAGGTGCTTGTTGAATAACGTCCTCAAAATGGCCCCCATTCGACATGTGGGTAATGGCGTGCCTTGCTAGGAGAGATCGCCATCGCTGTGTCCCGAAATGGCCCCAGGTCGCTCTGAGTTGGCGCTCTATCCAGTAACGCCTTGCCGATGCTATCTTAGTTGCATCCTGCTGCATGCCCAAGTCTCTAAGATGGTATCCCGACAGTTTCCACAGTCCAGCCGTCGGCATCCGTACTACTGACTCTCTCTTCAGTCTACTTTTTTTCCTTTTCCTCTCCCCATTTTCGTCATCTCTGGCAGCGTGCCAAGACATCAGCGCGAGACGGCCTGGACCTTTCTTTCCTGCTTGCTCCGTTCTTCTTTACCATCGATTCGGAAATACCTCTTTTGGTCGAACCCACTCTTATTTTTTTCACGATTGCCAAAAACGTAGGCCAAAATGAAGATCTTGACACTAGCCCTTCACCGCAGTGGTTTGCTGCAACACACCACTGTCACGTCTATACTGGAACAATCTAGGGTTCCGTATTTACGAGAAACGGGTCGGTTCAGTTGATATTTCGTGCCCCCCCGTCGGTAATATATGTGTCCTAGATTTATGCATATAAACGCCGGTTGTGTCTTTCCTGGGTATAGAGCGAACTAGTCTGTTACTATAAATCTCATGCTATGATTTTATAAAAAAAGAAGGCAAAGAGTGAGCGAAGCACATTGGAAGTCTTTCTCTGCATCATCTACGGATGGCTAGAATAGCCAATGTCGGGCCGTGGGAAGGACATCCATGACTCTCGTTAGGGTGAAATACGGTTGTGGTATCCAATGCCCCGGGCAACAAGACAGACACAGGTCAGCATCTGTGATCTGTGCCCCAGTTCAGAAACCGTCGCTAAGGTGGAGTACGCAGAAGCTCAAGCTGAACAGATTCTTATTTCCGCACGGTCTGCAGCTGCCCAGATTCCTTTTTCTGTTACCATTGCCGCTTTCTTCTTATTTACATATTCTGTTCGTTTGTGCCCTTAATGGGCCTCGTACTTTTACAATTCTTCTCCATCTCATTTTATGCCTTCATAGGACCCGAGGCAGCGTCACGCCGGATCTGCTCCTCGTCGACGATGATGGCGGCCTTTCCCTTGATTTTACCACTATGGACGAGCTCGACGAGCTCGGCGATCTTGTCTAGGCCGCGGAACGGCACGGTGTGCAAGGCCAGACCGTGCTGCGCGATAAAGTCGACCATGTCGCGGCTCTCCTGAGGCGAGCACAGGCAGCTGCTGGTCAGGCGGATGTCCCGCATGACGAGCTCGCGGAACGGGATGGCGACGGTCTCGGGCTGGGCCAGCTCGACGACGGTGCCGTGCGTGCGCGTGACGGCACACGCCAGCGCGGCGGCGCCGTGCGCGTCGGCCA
>WNYD01000212.1:0-29441 GCA_021396205.1 Sporothrix brunneoviolacea
TTTTTTTTTTTTTTTTTTTTTTTTTTTTTTTTTTTTTTTTTTTTTTTTTTTTTTTTTTTTTTTTTTTTTTTTTTGTTGTTTTTTTTTTTTTGTTTTTTTTAAACCCCCCCCCCCCCCCCCCCCCCCCCCTCCCTTTTTCATATTTTCTTTCAATCCCTTTGAGTTTATTTTTCCTCTGCGTATTTCTGGCTGTGCATAGTAGTAGATTGCCAATTTTGTTATTCCCCGACCCGTCGAGTAGGATGGCTGCTTGTTTGTTCTGACGGGCGGGTAAATGAGGCGACGAGAGCCTGATGAGGCCCAGCCCGTCTTTCCTACAGCAAGAGTCGCTTGTTGGGGGGGTACCTGGGACACCGAAGGGGTGCTTTTTTTGTTTTCTTTCTTTTTGCAGAAGAGTTGGACTGCTTATTCGTCGTCTCCGTTTTTTTCTTCCGTTCCCCCCCCTTTTTCTTTTCTTTGTTTTTGTTTTCTTTCTTGTCCTCGACCCTTTGTCTTAGAATATTTTGTCGCCATTTCTTTTTTTCTATCGAGTAGTCCCAAAGGCACTGCATTCTCTCGACTATTGTCTTTGGTCACCAAATCTCTAAACAAACCGTTTCTGTAGAGCCTGGTGGTTCCCTTTGTTCGTCCTTTCATATATCGGTTCTCTCCACGCCTTTAATTTGCTCCGTAATACGGAGTAGATGCACCCGCAAACGGCCAGCCACACCTGGGGAGGGGGGTTGGTTTTGGGCAATGGTGAGGTGTCCAGCAATGGAGGGTCTTGGATCAACTTTTACATTTGGAAGCATGTGCTTGCCTCGCTCTAGAATTTCGTCAGCCAAAGACGCCGTAGTTTTTTTTTTAATCCTTTTAAATTATGTATCTTGCAGTTTTCGAAACAGCTTGTGCCAGAATACTTTGCTCTCTTCAAATTACAATGCGTCTTGAGAACCTGCAACATTTTCTCTGTTCTGGCCGCACATCCAACGAATCCATACAAGGCCGTCCCACTCAAACCGATGCTTCTGGCTCCGAGATATATTTCTCCTCGACGACGACCTGGGTAGCGGTTGTATGGCAGACGTACTCGGGAAACTTCCGCGTCGGGACCCGCTGGTGGAAGAGCTCATCGATCTCAGCGAGAGATCGCTGGCTGACCTCGGGGACGAAGAAGAAGGCAAACAGGGCGGCCACGATGGAGAAGGCGCCGAAGATGAAGCCGACCTTGCCGTCGATGGCTGCGAGCACGTACGGGTTGACGAAGGTGATGACGCAGTTGACGGCATAGCACGACACGGCCGAGATGGTCACGCTCTTCTCCCTCACGGCGCTTCCGGGGATCTCGGCCGTGACGATCCAGGCGCCGGGGCCCCAGGTGACCTGGAAGATGGCGAACCAGATGAGCAGCAGGGCCACGGCCGCGTTCTTGCCGGCCGCGGTTAGGCCCGTGGACCCGTTGCGCGTCAGGCCGGCGACGATGAACATGAGGATGGCCAGGGCGATGGCGGGCACGACGAGCAGCTTCCGGCGGCCCACGACGTCGATGGTGAGCATGGTCACGACGCTGGAGCCGATGCCGATGATGTACGTGAGCATGATGATGAACAGGACGCTGTCAAAGCCGATCGAGACCAGAAAGACACCGAGGTAGTTGCTGATGAAAGCGGTGCCTAGGGCCTGCTGGAAGACCTGGGCGCCGACGACGATGATGGTGCGCCGGAGGTTGGTTCCCTGGAAGCACTCCGCGTACGACTTGGCCTCAGTCTCCTGCTCCTTCTTGATGATCTGCTCGAGCAGCCCGACCTCCTTCTCGGCGTCCACCCCCGGCCCTCGCAGGCTCCTCACGGCGGCGGCGGCATCGCCCAGCCGGCCCTGCTCCACGAGCCAGCGCGGCGACTCGGGGATGACGAGCAGGCCGAGTAGGCAGACGACGGGGGTCCCGACCTGGGCGACCACGACGCCACGCCAGGACCAGTGGGACGCGACGTTACGGCAGAGGTAGAGGATCAGGGCTCCGAAGAAGGCGCCCAGCATCAGAGACCCGTTGTAGGTTGTCGCCAGGAGGCCACGCAGGCTGGGCGGCGCGCACTCGGCCAGATAGACGGGGACCACGTTGGTCGCGATGCCTCCCGCGAGGTAGACGATGGCGCGGCCAACGATCATCTGGGCGTAGCTGGTCAACGCCGTGGCCTCGATGATGACGCCGACCGCAAGCAGGATGGACTGGGCCAGGAACGTCTTCCAGCGCCCGAGCCTCTCGTTGAGAACGGTTCCAATGAGGAGCCCGATGACGACGGCCAGGATGCCGACGCCGGTTCCGACGGACTGCTGTGTCGCCGATAGAGACCAGGCGCCGCTGGCTGCACTGTAAGATCCGAAGACGCTGGCAAACTCGTTGAAGCTGATGGCGCCGGACCACCAGCCTTGGTCGAAGCCGAAGCCCGCCGAGGAGATGGACCCGAAGAAGGCTACGGCAGCGACCTTCCACGACAGGTCGGGCCGGATCGCGGCAAGAGAACTTTGGAATCCCATGGTCGACGGGTCGCATGCGTTTTGTGCGATTGGCTGGGTACAGAGAATGGGACGACAGGAGGCAGCTAGACGGTGGTTGGATCGTACGAGATTCGGGAACCGGCAACGAGTCTTATAAGAACGTCCAGGCTGAATACCAAAGGTAATACTTGCGGTACGGCCCAAACACGCACGGCATCGAGGCCGACTGTTGCGCGCTCCTGTTCATTGGACACACCAGAAGTCCTGTCAGCCGCATCTTCAAGCCTCGCCGAGGCCAGCTCGGCAGCTGTGGACCAGATGGCGCGATCGAAGATCCCGGCAGCCTGGCTCGCATCAATAATACTAGCCTCGCCGAAATAGTGGGCTCGCCTAGGCCTCGTCCGCTAGCGTCGCCGAATTGGTGGATCCGGCCCCCCGGTTTGAGTCGCACCGGATGGGCCGCTCTCCGGGTCGCCGCACGGCATGGCGACATGTCGGGCAAGCCGGCACCGAGAGCCGCAGGTGCTTAAATTCCAGTCCTGTGTCCACATTGCTCAAAAGGGACGCGCTGTCTTTGTTGCCGGTGCTTTCCCCTGACGCCAATTCGCCCTGCAGCAGCCATGGCAGACGACTATCCGTTTAATCTCGGCGGGCACCGTCGCGAGATCACGACGACCTCGCAAGAGGCCCAACTCTGGTTCAACCGGGGCCTGCTCTGGGCCAACTGCTATAACCACGAGGAGGCGGCCAGGTGCTTCGCACGCGCCGCAGAACACGACCCAGCTTGCGCCATTGCGCACTGGGGCTATGCCTACGCGACGGGCCCCAACTACAACAAAGCCTGGATCCGGTTCGACCGCAAGGATCTGGAGGCGAGCGTCAAGAGATCCAACGAAGCACTGGCACGCGCGCGGGCCCTCGCCGACCACGCCAGCCCCGTCGAACGAGCCCTGATCACGGCTTTGGCGACTCGTTTTCCCAGCACGGATGGCATCCCAGAAGACATCACCGCCATGCGCGCCTACGACTACCACTACGCAAATGCCATGCGTCCTGTCTACCAAGCCTTCCCCGAGGACTTGGAAGTCGTGGGGTTCTTCGTCGAGGCCCTGATCACCGTCAGCCCCCGCGCCCTGTGGGATCTCAACACAGGGGAGCCCGTGGGCTTTGGGACGGTGGAGGCCCGGCGGGTGATAGAGTCGGCAATGGAGACCGACGCCGGAAAGAAGCATCCGGCGCTGCCGCACCTCTACATCCATCTGATGGAGATGTCTCCGTACCCCGAGGTCGCGCTGCCGGCGGCAAACCGACTGCGACACGTCGCCCCGGACGGCTCCCACATGTTCCACATGGCCACCCACATCGACGCCGCCTGCGGCAACTGGGACCGCGTCATCGAGTCGAACGAAATCGCGGCAGCGGCCGACGACATTTACTTTGCCCGGGAGCGCGGGTCCGTCCTGTACACCATGTACCGGGCGCACAATGTCTTCACCAGGGCCTACGGCGGCATCATGGCAGGCCGCTCTGAGGCGGCCATCGAGGCGTCCAAGCGCCTGTACACCATTATCACCCCCGAGGTCCTCTCCGTCACCAGCCCGCCTCTCGCCGACTGGATAGAGAGCCTGCTGGGGACGATTGCCCATGCCCTCGTCCGCTTCGGCCGCTGGGAGCAGATCTTGGAGCTCGAGCTCCCGGCAGACCAGAAGCTTCTTGTGTCCACAACGGCCATGATCCGATACGCCAAAGGAATCGCGCTGGCTGTGCTCGGCCGCATCAAGGAGGCGGAGGAAGCGCAGGCCGAGTTCGAGAAGGCCAGAGCGGCGGTGCCTTTCTCGCGCCTCAACAGCCTTCCCAGCAGGGACCAGGACGTGCTCAGGGTTGCCTCCGCCATGCTCGCCGGCGAGCTGGAGTACCGGAAAGGCAACTTTGAGACGGCCTTTGGGCACCTCCGGGAAGCGGTACGTCGGGAAGATGCGCTGCCGTACTGCGACCCGCCGCCGTGGCTGCAGCCTTCGCGCCACGCCCTGGGTGCTCTGCTTCTGGAGCAGGGCCGGACGGCCGAGGCCGAAGAAGTCTATCGTGACGATCTCGGCTTGGGCCCAGGGCTGCCGCGCCGCCGGGCTCGGATCAATAACGTGTTCGGGCTGCACGGGCTGTACGAGTGCCTGACGAGAGCGGGCAAGGCAAAGGAGGCCGAGCTCCTGAAGATCCCCCTCGACATTGCTGTCGCTGCTGCGGATGTTCCGATCAAGGCGTCGTGCTTCTGCCGCCTGTCGGCGCTCGCAGACGGCTCCACTAATGGGTCGGCCTGCTGCACAACCAAGGCCAACGACTCCTGAACAAGTTGATGCTGGTGTCAGAATACCGAGCCTTTCAGGTAGATGGATGGCAGCTTGGTTGGCGTGTCTTTTAGTGCTGAACATGAGCCGTGCGCAGTCCTGGCCGTCTCTAGTGTCGGTTGCTATCACAATTCTCGTACATATTGCTCTATCCTGTTATTTAGCGGTAGTCATAGAAAAAACAACACACCATTTTACCTTAGATGCGCACCTTTCGACGCCGTTCTAATTACCGTAATATTTATTTCTGGTTCGCATTGGCTCGAAACAAGGGCATATCAGGGGCATATAGTTCTACGTGCTCTAAACATGCGGCCTCTCGTCAAGCCGTACTTGGTTCGGTGCCTGCTGCTTATGTGCGCATCTACAACATACTGGCATGCAACACTTGAGGTGATGAGGCCGTCTTGTTTGCCTCTACCACAGCCAAGGGGCCAACTTCCTACCTATCATGACCCACCTGTTGTTATCTTTGTCTCATGGTACGAGTTATAGCACATCAGGTTTGTTGTCAGAAAATGTGTTGTGTCTCACAATCCAGAGTACGAATTACGTGATTGGGAAGTCGCCGAACTCGTTTGCATTTGCGCCGACTGTCGCTGGGGCACGCTAGGGCACTGTCCCACTGATGCAGGCGCAGAGATTCCGCCCTAGATTTAAAGAGCTCCCAGTGATCCGGCTGTGTCTGTGGTCCATTGACCTGGTCTCTTTTATTATCCTATCGAATCGAGGCGCAGGAGAGAGTACCGAAAATGACGCCGGCCACCGATCAGTCAGAGACGCCCCGTCCGCCTTCTTACAAGGACCACAGCCTGCCCATCTCGGCCAGAGTGGAGGATCTGCTCTCACGCATGAGCTTGGAGGAAAAGGCTGGCCTCCTGTTCCATGGCATGATTATTCCTGGGCCCGGTGGTACCATATCCGAAGGACACCGCGAATACTCGGTGCCGGGCACGGAGGAGCTGATTCTGCAGAAGAGGCTCAACCACTTCAACCTCCTCGGGCCCGTGCTGAACGTCCGGCAGACCGCAGAGTGGTACAACAAGGTCCAGCGGCTGGCGGTGGAGCAGACCCGGCTGGGAATCCCCATCACCCTGTCCACCGACCCCCGGAACCACTTCACCGAGGCCACTGGGACGAGCTCCCGCGCGGGTTCCCTCAGCCAGTGGCCCGAGACGCTCGGCTTCGCCGCCCTGGGCGACGAGAAGCTGGTCGAGCGCTTCGCCGACATCGCCCGAAGGGAGTACCTCGCTCTGGGGCTCCGGGTCGCGCTGGGCCCGCAGGCCGACCTCTCGACCGAGTACAGATGGGCCCGGCTGAACGGGACCTTTGGGGAGAGCGCCGAGCTGGCGGGCAAGCTGAGCGGGGCGTACATCCGCGGCTTCCAAGCCCCGCACCTCTCGGGGGGAACTGGCCGCGTAGGCGTCCACAGCGTGAGCACAATGACGAAGCACTTCCCCGGTGCCGGGCCCGAAAAAGACGGGGAGGACTCTCACTTCACCTACGGCCAGGACCAGATCTACCCGGGCGACAACTTCGACTACCACCTCGAGCCCTTCCGGGACGCCATCAAGGCCGGCACGCGGCAGATGATGCCCTACTACAGCAAGCCTGTGGGACTGAAGGACCCCAGGCTGGCCGAGGAGGTGGGCTTCGGGTTCCACAAGGGCATCGTGTCGGACCTGCTGAAGAAGGAGCTGGGCTTTGGCGGGATCGTGTGTTCCGACTGGGGCTTGGTGAGCGACGTGGAAGTGTGCGGAGAACTGCTCAAGGCTCGTGCCTGGGGATGCGAGCATCTCAGCGGCGTGGAGCGCGTTGCCAAGATCATCGATGCCGGGTGCGACCAGCTCGGGGGGGAGTGGCTGCCGGAGTTGGTCGTCGAGGCTGTGGAGCAGGGCCTGCTGTCCCCAGAGAGAATCGATCAATCAGCCGAGAAGCTCCTGCGGGAGAAGTTCGAGCTGGGCCTGTTCGAATCGCCGTATATTGACCCGGAGGAAGCGACCAGGATCGTCGGCCATCCGGACTTTGTCCGGGAGGGAGAGCTGGCACAGCGGGCTAGCATCACCCTCCTCGTGAACAGGAACCAGGTCCTTCCCTTGAGTCTCGCGGATGCCCGAGGCAAGAAGATCTACGTTGAGGGAGTGGACGTCGCCATACTGGAGGGGCAGTATGGCTTGGCCGCAACAGCGCACTCGGAGGAGGCGGACATCGCGATCTTACGACTCCAGGCCCCGTTCGAGCCGCGCACTCGAGGCTTCGAGGCGCAGTACCACGCCGGGAGCCTCGAGTTCAACGCCGCCGAGAAGAAGCGACAAGCCGCCATCTTTTCCTCGGTAGCCATCTCGGTCGTAGACATCTACCTGGATAGGCCGGCTGCTGTCCCAGAGCTTTTGGAACAGGCATCCGCCGTGGTGGGAAGCTATGGTAGCAGCCAGCGTGCCTTCCTAGACGTTGTCTTTGGCATCGACGGTGCAGCTCCCCAGGGCAAGCTGCCGTTCGACCTGCCCTCGTCGATGACTGCCGTGGTAAACAGCCGAGAGGATGTTCCTTTTGACACGGCAGACCCGGTCTTCCGTCACGGTCACGGTTTAACCTATAAGCGATAGAATAGAGGGGTTTATCACCGGGGAGTGCGCGTGGCACGGGCGGCCAAGGGAAGAAACGAGGAGGGTGGGCCGCGAGATCGGTTTTATGTTAATATAGACGCATACTCTATAGGCTCCTCCACAATTAGCAGCTCCTGCGCCGCTTCCTTGATGCGGTCCCCCGAGTAGTAGGCCAACGGCCAAGTGTTTCCTAGCGTCTTGAGCAAGCTGACATTCAGCGCGAGGAAGTTTCGGTGCTTTTCTGCAGCGGAGGTCTCTGGAAGCAAGCAGCCCGCCAGATGGATGACGGAACTCAGCACCAGGAAGCAGGTGAAAAAGGGCGTGTGCTCGAGCGCGGGCGTCGGCAGGCAGGCGAGCTTGGACACGCCGTCGGCGGCCTCGAGCGCCTTCGCGGTGTGGAACCTGCTGGGCGCCAGAGGCGATGCGTGGAAGCCTCCCGATCCGCAGAGCAGGCCCCGCATGGTGACCATGGAGGAGAGCAGACGGGAGCGAGGGAAGTTCAGGAACACGGCCGAGAGGTGCGCGAGAAGATTGGCCTGGAACATCATCTCGTCTGCGCCGCCGTCGTCGCGGACGAGCTCCTGCTTCTTAGGCGGCAGCGAGTTGAACCACGCCACAATTCTCGACTCCAACGCATGGTAGAGATCGGGCGAGGCTGGAGCCTCGGCGCGGGCCTGGGCAATAGCATCGCGAAGGAGGAGGGCGGCCTCGATGCGGTAGGCGAAGGACGAGTAGTCGTGCTCCCGGCGGGCGAAGACGCGATCTCTCAGGTGCTGGACCGAGCCGTTGGTCAGGACGCAGGCGCCTTCGGCGTAGCACTCTTCCTCACAAGGTAGCAGCACGTCCGCAGCACCTTTCTGGATGACAAAGGCTCCGCCCTGCTGGAAGGCTGCCAGGAGGCTGTCGATGACGAGGAGCTCCCACCAGGTGCGCCGCACGCTCTCGCTGTGCACGATGCTGTCGCGACCGGCCACGTCGGCGAATTCGCCGCGGTCGATGCCGAGCTCGCGAGCCACCTGCACAGCCTCGGTGAGATAGGACCGGGCATGTGCCGGCTCGCCGGCCGAGTGTGCCAGAATCGTCAGGATGAGGAGCGCTTGGGCCTTCTGCAGCGAAGTCTCGGCGTGCACAAACGAGGCCGCGAGCGCCGCGATCTGTTCTCTGGGGTGGTAGGCCGACACATAATGCAGTGCCGCGAATTCCATTACCCGAAGCAAGTAGTTGGGGGGGTTTGAGCGCAACAGAGGTCCCACCGGCGGTAGGAAGGGGTGGGCTCTGTGGAAGGTTGTGGAGTAGACCTGAACCCAATGCGACGTTTCGCTCGCCGGTGCTGCCCAGTCCCCAGGGCTCTCGGCGTGTCCGACTTGCTGTGCCGTCAGTTCACCATCCAGCGGCGTCCCGTGCGGAGTGGCAACCGGGACGCCGGTCGCGGGGTGCAGCGATGCGATGGCACCCCTGGAGCCATCTAGCAGGTCGGGCGCGAGCTGGTAGCTCGCGTCCAGGCCGAAATCGAGCAGCGACGATAGTGCAGACTCATGGAAGGCATCCGTGGCGGCCGCGCGAGTCTTGCGTCCGCGACGAGACGGTACGTAGTAACAGCACAGCCGGGACTGAGCACAGCGCGAACATGCAGGGGTCGCGCCGTCGCACTTGAGATGGCGATCCCTGCAGTGCAGACAGGTGGTCGCCGTAAACCTGGAGACCGACATTATGCTCCCAGAGCTTGTTGGGGCAAGAGTGGTCGCCTACTAGAAGACAGGACCCGACGTTTATTAACAAAACATGTACTCCGCACACATGGGATGCTGGCAATTACGCGATTCAGACTAGGATGATAACATGCACATATCTTTGCTTTAAATGACGTGGCTCCGCGCTATATAAGAACCCGGCAGGGGGCGCCAAAGGGTCTACACTAAGGTCTGCCCTCGTTGGCTCTGGCGGAGGGCCAAATCGATCACAGGCGTAGGTCACTACGACTCTTTCTGATTTTTCCTTTCTTGACCGTCCTGTAGTAGAGGCGCAGCCGCACGGCGCCGCCCATTGATTAATTGACTAGAGGAGGGCTTCTCGTGATTCGCATACGGCTTCGGGAGGGAGGGAGGGAGGTCGAGAGGCCATTTGGCCGGTGGTTTTGATGCTTTTGGTGATGCTTTTGGTGATGCTTTTGGTGATGCATTTGAAAAGGCTCGGGGGCAGAGAAGGGGCCAAAATTGATTACATAATCTTGCATACTCAATTTTGTTTGCACCGGACCGGTGCACCTATGGGGAGCCCTTGGTGCCCTGCCACGAAAGATTCATCCAGCGACGAAAACTACGAGCAAAGATGTCCGGCCGCAGCCAAGACGGAAGGAAACGAACGAATGGCATTAAGAAACTCGATGAGAAGCAGAGATGCAGAATAAGACTGAATGGCTCCCACCTGCCATCCACGACAAAAAACGTCCACAGTCCTCAGCTTCACATTGTGTGATCACAGTAGGTCGCGCAAACCAGGCTCGCCCCCCCTCTCCCGAAAGTTCTCTTTCCAAAAGTTCTCTTTCCAAGTCAACCGGACAGAAGGGCCTTGGGATGAGGCGCGGTGGACCCACAAAGGCTGCAAGGCAGCCCGCTCAGCCCGCTCAGACTACTCAGCGCCAGCCGGCGGTGGATCCGAAGCCGCTGCCCGCCGAGCTGGCCGGCCCCTGGATGGCGCGAGGCCTCGGCTGGACGTTGGAGGAGAACGTCCGATGTTCATAGTCCGCCATGGCCTTCATGCAGAACCACCACATGGCGAGGTCCGTGGTGAGCACGTGCGAGCCGTGGTTCATCCACGGGACGGGCATGATGGCCACTTGCCATTCGGGCTCCGCCGCGCCAGGCGCGGCGAGAGCGGTGCTCGTACCGAAGGGGTTGCCGCCGCCGAAGAGGTTGCCGCCGCCGAAGAGGTTACTGCCACCGAGGGCGGCGAAGAGGTTACTGCCACCGAGGGCGGCGAAGAGGTTACTGCCACCGAGGGCGGCGAAGGGGCTGCTGGTGCTGCTGGAGTTGCTGGCGCCTTTATTAAATTGGCACACGGCCAGCTCCTTCTCGGTCAAGATGAAGCCGTACCAGGTGCCGGCCGTCGCGCACGAGTTGGCCAGCTGGCGCAGCAGCTTGGTCGGCGCGTTGCCTTGCGCGTTCAGGGCTTGTCCGGCAGTCCACCGGGAGCTGGGGCGCGCAAATCCCACGGCGAGGGTGCCGTCCTCCCCGTCCATCTTCAGGCAGAAGTCGGTGGTGCCGCGAATGGTGCCGCGGTGCAGATGGATGACGTGGCCCTCGGGCACCATGCACTCCGACCTCAGATGGATGCCGGGACACAGGTTGAGCCTGTTCTTGGTCTCGGTGAGTGTGAGCATCAGCAAGTTGTGTGTGAAGACGAGGAGCTTCCGGACCTGCAGCGGCCACTGTATCTGGAGCCCATGGAGCTCCTGAAAGGCCTGCTGGACCGCCGCAAACTGAACCGTGTCCGGCTGCATCGGGGCATCTAGGACGTCGCTAAAGCTGCCGTTAATGCTGGCCAGCGTGAAGTCGGACCAGAGGGAGATGTTGGACGGTTCGATGACGGGCCAATTGTCGTTGTCGTTGTTGTTGTTGTTGTTATTGTTCTGCGCGGCGGCCATGATGGTGGGTATTGATGGCTTCTTCTCGGTGAGAAGGCCGCGGAGGGTGATGGAGGAGAAGCCGGCCATGATGCGCGGTGGCTGGTTTTCAATGTTTGTGATTCTGTGGTCAGCTGTGATCGGCTCCCTGATGTGTGCTTGCGGCTGCGGCTTTGGGTCTTGAGTGTGCTGCTCGTCTTCGTGTCTGTTTTCTGAGGCGAGCAGATGCTCATTTATATGTTCGTTTGAATGGCCTCATCCCATTGCTCTTCCCTTTCCCCTTTCCCTCTTCTCTCTTCCCGCTCCTCTCCTTTTTCGTCCCTCTGCCGCATCCCCCTGCTTTTTGGCTGGTGCTGTGAGCGTGGGTCGGAGGGGGACCGGCTGGTTGGCATCTTCTCCTCATTTTTCATTTTTTTCTTCTTTTTTCTTCTTTTTTTCACCTTGTGCCATGCTGGCAACCTCTGCCTGTCATCCCCCCCCCCCCACGCTCCCTCTCTTTCCTGCCGTTTTTTTCTTGCTCTGCGTTGTCCTCTTCTACCTCTACCCCCCTTCTAGTTTCACAATCTTTGCTCATCTGTGTTTTCTGAATTGCCTGCTCTGATGTCTGCCTCGCAGTGATTTCTCTGTGTTTAGCTATGTTTTTTTTTCTTGTGCTGTGCTCCCCCTTTCTGTCCGTTTCTCTTTTCCTTTTCTGTCCTCTCTTTACCTTCCCTCTCCCCTTTCCCTGTGTCGAAGGGCTGTCTTTCAATCCCTTTTCAGTATGTCATTTTTCAAACTCGTACCCAAGACGCCATTAATTTCGCCTCGCTGGGCACAGATGCACCTCGCCGCCAGGCTGTCCGCTCTCTCGCGGCGCCCCTCACATCCTGTCGCTTTCTCTTACATTATATCATTTTCTCTCTCCCCTCACCCCTTCTCCCACCTTTCCCTTCCCCTCAGGCTCATTTCTTCTTCCTCGTCTGGTTTTCAGCTTTCACCGACTTTGTGAACATGCTCCTGGGCGCCGCAACGGTACTTTTGGAGTGTTTTCTCTTTCATATCTAGTCATATCCGGCGGTGTGGCGCCCATCTGCTTTGCGTATTTCTTGTCTGAGCCTCAACGGGTCCCCCCACCCCCGTGGCCAATTTTCTTTGTTGTTTTCACTCCGTTTGCAGTCTTTGCCGTAGGGTTTCAGACCGAATGACCAGGCTTCTCTCTATCCCTTTGCGTTTGCCGCTCTATTTACAATTTTGTGTTCTCTTTCATGTTCAATATTTTGTGTTTTCTTTCATGTTCAATCTTTTCTATGGTAGAGTGATGGTTTCATTCTGGTCCTTGATGCGCTCTTTCTCCCCCTCTTTTTTTTTGATTTTCTTTGTTGCCGTCGTTTCGTTTGCGGTATTGGGCCCATAGAGTTCCCTCCCCGACGGCCAGGCAATCTCTCCCCCCATTCCCATCCCACCCTAAGACTTATGTTTCTTTATTGTTCCGGTTTTGGCATGACTTCTGCTTCACTTCAGCGCCTAGCAGAACGAAAAACAGGCACGGCCATCCGCATGTCTGTATGTTCTGAATGTCTCGTATATTTAAACCCTGCATATCCTGTTCGCTATGTCTTATTATCGTCTTTTATGTCTGCCGCCAGAACTCTTTTCCCGTCCTTCCCGTCCTTCCCGTCCTTCCCGTCCTTCCCGTCTTACTCATCTCTTTTATTTGTGGCTCCCAACGTTTGTTAATATCTTCTATCCAATCATGTACCCCGATTGGCCCAAGTCGAACGCCGACCTGGCCCCCCTACCGCAATGCCCTGGTCCCAAGCTGGAGGCGTTTGCTTTCGACGGGGCCCAGCAGATTGAATTTCTAGAATTGTTAGGCGAGGGTTTGCACTCGTTCGTCTTTAAAGTCAAGATCCAAGGACAGATCTACGCCTTGAAAGTGGTCAGTTTTGGCACGTGTTGAGGCTGTTGTCTCTCTCTCTTTCCCCCGGCCTCTCCCTCTCTCTTGTTTGTGGTTAAAAATAATACCCACTGACAAGCGTTATTTTTGTTGTTGTGTGTTTGTTTTTTTAACTTTTTACGCAGTTCACCTTTGGGCTCCCGGAGACTTGGTCTTGTTACATAGGAGGAAAACCGAGTCTTGACGATCTCGCGGCGATGTCTGCCTACTATGAGTTTGCAGAGCCGTTTAACAACGAGTGTCGTGCGTTTGCGCGCCTGCGGGATACGGGCTACCAACACCTGTCTATTCCGTGCCATGGCTATATTTTACTCGACGAGGAACACGAAAAACAGGTGGCGGAGCTGCTCCCTCGACATGATTATACGGGTATAGACGGCCAGGTCGAAGGAGGACTGACTATGCGGAATTTGTTTGTTGGTCAGGGCGGTAGGGTCCGGCCGCCGCCCTTGCGTGCGATCGTCAAGGCGTTTGGCGTGGACGGCGTATACCGTGAGCCGCAGACAAGGCACATGCGCAAGCTCCTGCAGGACATGAAGTATTTGCACCAGCTGGGGATCTTCAAATTCGACCTTGCGCACGCCGATCTCATCGACGGCAAGATCGCCGACTTTAGCCTGGCGCTCACGCTCCCTCACTTCGCCGTGAGCCCGGAGCTCAACCCGCTGCTGGCGCCGGCGGAAATCCAGCTCCTCGAAGAGGCCGCGTTCTGCCACAGCCTCCAGGACTACCTCGACTTTGACAGCATCGTGGACGGGTGGAACTACCAAGTCTTTGAGGCCGAGCCCTACGCGGCAAGGCGCATGGTCGGTGTCCACGCGTGCCTGGGCGACTGGCTCCATCCGTACCCGATCAAGTACCGTCTTCGGCCGACGCCGGCGCGGCGCCAGCTCTACACGCTGGTCGACCCGCGGCGCGGCGCCTGGGAGGCCAGGCCACCCATTCGGCTCGCGGCCGACGTGCCGAAGTGGCAATTCAGCGGCAGCGAGGCAGTGGCGGACGCGCTGCGCCGCAACAAGAATCCCGGCAATGCTGGGATCGACTACGTGTATCGAGACGGCCGAATCTATCCGCGCAAGCCCGCGAGCTCGGGATCGCGCATTCTCGTGAGGATAAGAGACCGCAACGACAGAAGCGGCGATGGCGATGACCGCACTGGCATTGTTTGGCAGGACAGCTGGGCGGCCGGCTTTGCAGACCTAGCAGCACGAATGAGGCGGGCGCAGGATCCACAGTGGGCAGACGCAACGCTCGATAGCCAGGCAGGGCAAGCAGTTGGCGAGAACGAGGAGAACGAGGAGAACGAGGAGAACGAGGAGAAAGAGGAGAAAGAGAAGGAAGAGGAGACCCCGGCCATGAGGAAAAAAAGAAGATACGAGGAGTGGACATTGCGAATCTGCGACGACGGCGAGACGCATTGGCACAACCTGAAAGAAAGAAAGAGGCCCCGATTCTGAGAGGACCAGGAGAGGGCCAGGAGAGGGATCAGGCGGAGAGGACTCAGCTCCTTCATGAACCGGGGGAGGGGGGAGGGGAGGGGAGAAGGCGCCATGAGCACCAGTACCCTGGCCGGCGCCCTGTTCTGTCTGTGTTGTCGTATAACGCTTCGTATATTAGCATCGGGATTTTCTTATTCGTTTCTTTTAAGTGTTTATTTTGTTCATATGTCTTTGCATTGTATTTAGGAGACGACCACTCCGCCATGCACTCCTGATGTTTTTAGTTTCATGTCTTTTCCGCGTCCAGGCGTACTGTGAGGCGGTTGGCCCCCATCCGCACGGCAGCGGTCCTCTCTCCGTACGTGCGTGTATCTTAAGGGCCAGCTAGACCAGAACGGCCGCGTCTGACGTGCGCATAGGCACGCTCGTTCCGCCCCTGAGCGCTCTCCTTTGTCACAACCGCATACCACAATCTATATCCCGGTATAAAAGATCACGGAGAAACAAGCACGTACTGAAGAATACTCGTCTATTATAAACTAAGAAACGACTCGCGCTAGCAATATAAAATAATAGATAATGGAATGATATCTACTATGGTACTCTCCACCCGACACAGCCTCACAGTCGCGGCCTCTTTCGCTCCCTCAGATCCTGCCACCTCTCGTCGAAGCCCATGCCCAACTCGCCCGCAGGTGTCCGATGCCTACGGCTCTCGCGCCATTTCTCCAAGAGCCTCTTTGTCCTCATCTCTTTCGTCTCCTCCGCAGGTTCCCTTTCCTCCTCCGGAGCCTCCGCACTGCTCGCATCTCCGCCCCTGCCCATGAATTCCAAGATCCCGTGCTGCGGTGCCGCCCTGGCTTCCTCTCCGTTCGCCGCTTCGGTCACCTCGCCCTGCTGGTTTGTCTGCGCAGCATCCGCCGGCGGCCACACCATGTTGTCCCAGTCTACGACGCCATATAGCTCGTCCTCCTCCTCTTGCACCCTCACGTCATCTTCAATAAAGTCCGGTTCCATGAGCGGCGGCAAGGGCATGTGGTCTCGCGGGTAGATGAGCCCATCCTCGTAGACATAGGTAAACATCGGGGCCAATGAATTCCGGGACTGGGACCGGAACTTCTCCGCCTGGTTTTCGCTGCCGCGGAAATCCCAGAGCGGCGGCTTGGCTCGGAGCCGGATGGGCGGTGCGGCCTTCCAGACCCCGCGCCGCGGGTCGACAAAGGTATAGACGCGCCGCCGCGCGGGTGTCGGCCGCAGACGGTACTTTGGGTGCTGCAGGAAGCCGGCGCCGGAAAACGCGTGGACGTTGAGCATCCGCTTCGCGGCGTAGTCGTCATCAAACTCAAACAGCTCCCAGTTCCAATCGTCCACCATGCCCTCAAAGTTAAAGTAGTCGGCGATGCTCTTCTGGAAAGCAACCAGCGCGAGACGCGCCTTCTCCGCCGCCGTCAGGCGCGGGTTCAGCTCCGGGCTCGTGGCAAAGTGCGGCAGGGTCAGGGCGGTGCTGAAGTCGCACATCTTGCCGTCGATGAGCTGGTGGATGCCGACGTCCACGTTGACGATGCCCAGCTGCTGCAGGTACTTGATCTCCTGCAGCATCCTGCGCAGGCCCGCCGTTGTAGGGTCGTGCCCGCAGCCGTCGACGCCCAGCTCCTTGACAATCGCGCGCAGGGGCGGGGGCCGCGTGATGCCGCCCTGCCCGACAAACAGCCGCCGCATCGGGACGCCCGCGAGATGGTCGTTGCGCTCCCCGTCAAAATTGTACGGCCTGTGGACCCGCAATTTCATGAGCTTTGCCTCGTGAGCCTCGTCGAGAAGCACGTACCCGTGGCAGCGGATGGCCAAGCGCTCATGGCCCGCGTCTTTCAGGCGGGCAAAGGCGCGGCACTCGTTGTTGAACGGATCAGCAAATCCGTAATAGGCCGACATCGCTTCGAGATCGTCGAATCGCGTATCTTCCGGGACGTGGAACATCCATTTCCAGTAGGGCGAGAACTCAAACTAGATCGTGGGGAAAGGAAAAGGGGGTGATCAGCCCTCCGCAGACATTAAAAATGGCAATTGCAAATTTTTAAGCTCACAACTTTCAAGGCGTAGAGCCGGCGGCGGATCTTGACTTTGAACACCCGCCCGTGCGAGCCATAGCCCAGCTCTTTCAGGAATTCGATTTTCTGGGGCCCGCCAAAGTCGAACGCTTCCAACTTGGGACCAGGGCACGACTGCGGCAGGGGGACCAGGTCCGCTTTTGATTTGGGCCAGTCGGGATACATGGTAGACGGAGGGAGATGGCTAAAGCCAAGAAAATAAAGAAGACGACATGAAGAGGCAACTGTGAGGCTCAAAAAAACAAACAAAAAAAACTAGAGAACGAAAACTGTGAGAAGCGCGAGAAAGTCGAAATAGACAATAATAGAGATGGGCGGTAGAGGAGAGGAAGGAGACGTCGGGGAAGTAGGAGGAACAGGACAGGCAGGATTTATATTTACATTTCGCACACACCAGCATGCTCCTTGGCCGACCCTGGTTTTGTTCTGTTTCCCATGTTGCCCAGCATTGGGGCAAGACGAAGCCATGCCGAAAGCAACATGGTTCTCAGGGGAAAGGGGGAAATGAGAGGCGGCTTGGCTGAAAGGAAATAAAGACGTAGGAGGAGAGGGAGAGGGAGAAGCAGGCACGAGAGGGTCCAGCTGTTGGTTGGAAGCACGGCGGCCCAAGACTGCAAACAGAGAGAGACCAACAAAGAAAAGATTAGACATATGCACATAGCCGCCAAATTTGGGTTAGATGAAAGAGAAAGCAAGCCAGCATGGCAGTTCAAGGTCCCGAAGCAGGTCCACACCATCGGTGAAAGCCGTAAAATAGACAAGTGACAGGATCTGGACAGAGAGATGCAGGGGAGGGGGGGGGGGGAATGCGAGAGCAAGTGGTAGAAGGAGAGAAAGACTGCAAGAGAACAAAGAGCCGGGCGGCGCGACGCTGCGAAGTGAAGAAAAAAGCGGTGGAAACATGGCAGTCGTTTGAAAACCGAGACATGAAGGGGAGCGGCAGAAAGACAGTAGTCGTCAAAAACCAAGACATAAACATCGTGATAGGAGGAAACGGACTGAACCCAATACCCATGGAACGAAACGCCAAACGAAGAGAGAGCAAGAGCAAAGCATTTCCGCCGCACCAGCCAAACAAAAAAGGGGGCCTACGACAGGAGATGGACGAAGAGAGAAGAGGAAGAGGAAAAGGAAGAGGAGCAGCAAGAGGAACGGCAAGCGAATGAGACCACCCAGCTGGACGTATAAATGAGCATCCGTCCTCCCGAGAGAACACGCACGGAGGAGAGCAGATCGAGTCGGAACCTCGCAAGGCCACACACAAGGCCACAACACTCCACGGCAGCCCAAGATCTTCACCTAGGAGGCCGCCAGGCAGCTACTAAGCAGCCATGGCCGCCCCCACTTCCACCACCTTCCGTGAGCTCCTCGCTGAGAGAAAACCAGACGTGCCCAGCGTCGTGCCGCCGGCGCAGGTCCGCGTCAACAAGGCGTCGGTAGTGATCAGCGCGTCCAGCATCGCCGCCTGGGCTGATTTCAGCCTAGCACACATCAACACCAGCTTTTGCGGCGAACTCCTCGACAAGCCGCTGCCGCATCAGGATCTCGACGGTGAGCTCGGCAATGTCAGGTTGGCCCGCGAGGACCTAGGTGGGCGGCTTCATCGAGACCGAGCGGGCGCTGACCGTGTGCCGGTTCACCGCGGCCACAGCCGAGTCCGAGTGGAAAGTGGAAATCGCCAACATCCCCTGGACGAATCACGGCACCCTGGTAGTCACCACAGAGCTCGCGCTCTGGTGGCTGTGCATGATGGCCATGGCCGAACCCGGGCAGCGCGGCTTCTCTGTCGGCGTCCAGGGCGCCCGTCCCAGCACGCAGAGGTCGGGCAGCGCGTCGGGCAGCGGCTCTGCAGCGGCTCCTGCTTAGCTCTGAACGGCACCGGCACCCATCAGTCGTCCATTCATCGCAGCTGGAACTCTACGGGCTCAAGACCAACGAAACGACGGCAACAAGAAAATTAAAAAAAATAAAAAAATAAAAATAAAAAATAAGGGGGGGGGGGAGCATAACTAGGACCAGAATGAGATCATCACTCTGCCAAAAAAAGAATTGAACATGAAAGAGGACAAATTGTAGTTGGAGTAGCAACTGCAGAGAGAGATATAAAAGATATAAAAGGGGGGAAAGAGGGGGGCCTAGAACTCGACAGTCCAAAGACTGCAAACGGAGTAAATACAACAAAGAAATCTGGCAAGATGGGTGACCCGCGCCTAGGAGACAATGGTTGGGAGGAATCACGGATGAACCAACCACGGCCCTGCGGCTGGATGACAACGGAACGATACGATGTATTACGAGGAGAGTTACGATTGGTGCGGAGATCTCTACTTACTGTGGGAGCCTAAAACCTAAAACGCGGTGGCTGCCGCGGGGGGGGGGCTAACAGAAGCAGCCGCGTCTGACGAGCGCAGAGGCACCGCAATTGCTTCACTTCTCTTCTGCTCCAGCCAACATCAACATGCAGTCGTCGTCCCCCCTGCGGGCCCAGCCGCCGCTGCTGGAGCACTTCGCATCGCCTTCCCCCGCATCTCCGTCGGCGCCGGCGCTGCCGGATCCGCAGGCCGCCTCGCCGTTCTTCAGCCGCCTGCCCAGCGAGATCCGCCGCATGATCTACGTCGAGGTGTGGCGGACCTTTGGCAGCGACGAGCACGGGCAGGCTGACGGCCACGACGACGACGACGACGACGACGCAGAGGACGGCCTCCCTCGGCGGTGCGGCGGCGGGAACCTGTCGCTGCACATCACGGCGGCCCTCGCTCCCGTGGCGGCGTGGACGGCGGCGGCGGCGGCGAAACCGGGAGGCGGCAGCAGCAGCAGCGATCGCGGTCTGGAGTCGTCGTCGCAGCCGCCGCCCTGGATGCCCGCGGCACAGGGCTTCACGTCCGCGCCGTGCTTTCTCACGACCGACGACGAGGACGGCGGGCGCCCTCTGCCGCCTGTGCCGCCCGAGGCGCACGACGTCCGGCCCGCGCGGCTGGCGGCCGCCCGCGCCGACGACCTGGTCGCCGCCACCGACAACGCCGAGAGCAGCGGCGGCCGGACCCCCACGGCGGCGCGGTGGCCGTCGTCGTCGGTCTGGCGCGCGCGCTGGAACAGCCCCTGGCTGGGCCACTGGGCCTGCGAGGAGTACTTTACGGGGGCGGTCGCCGTCGCCGGCGGTACTGACACTAGCAGCAGCAGCAGCAGCAGCAGCAGCAGCGGCCGGCGCCGGCGCCGGCCGCCCCTGCGGCGGCCCTACCTCCCCGTCCTGCTGACCTGCCGGCGCGCGTACGTCGAGGGCGTCGGCCTGCTGTACAGCGCGCTCACGTTCCAGTTCACCGACATGGCCACGGCATTGGCCTTCCTGGCGCGCTGGCCCTGCGTCGCGTCCGTCCGCCTGGTCGTCAAGCTCTCGTCGTCGCTGCTGGACTTCTACCGGCGGGCGGAGGAGGAGGAGGAGGGGGCCCAGGGGCAGGAGCGGGACGAAGCCATCGTCGTCGGCGGCGAGGCCCCCGGTGACCGCAGCGGCGCAGCAGCCGTCGGCGGCGGCGGCGGCACCGTCGTCAACGCCCGCAACAACATCTGGCAGCGCCTGTGCGCGGCCCTGGGCCCCGCGCGCCTGCCCAACCTGCGCCGCCTGCAGGTGTGGGTCGAGGCGCACGACCTGCGCGGCTGGCACCGCGCCGCCGCCGAGACGCGGCTGTTTGCCCAGCTGCTGGAGGTGTGGGGGGACGGCAGCGATGCGGACAGAGACGAGGTCGACAGCACCGGCAGGGCGCGCCAGCTCGCGCGCGACAACTTTGTGCTGTACCTGCCGGCGCTGCCGGCCGACGCGGCCGCGCGCGGCCTGCCGGGGTGCTATCTGGGCAAGGACGAGGAGGGAGAGCAGAAAAGAGACGACGCCGGCCACCCGCGGCCGCCGGCGCTGCCGTGCACGCTCGTGCGCACGGAGCGGCCCGACTACTGGGACGTGCACCTCAACATGCGGCCCGTGTTCATCAACCGGCGGCTGTCGGTCGGCCGGCTGGCGGCCCTGCGGCGCAGCGGGTTCATGCAGGCGCGGTAGGAGGCCCGGTGTTGATATTGAACAGCGGTGCTTTTTCTTTCTTGTTTTATCCTGTCCGTTTCCTTCTGTTGCCTCATTCCCTACGCAGTTGACGGGCAGCCTAATCGTTTTCATGTGATCATCCAGTCAAAATAAACAAACAAAAACAAATGCCTTGTATATGCGAACGTAATCGCAAGACCCTAAAGACAACAACATAAAACGCCCCAGAACGATGCCCTATGTCCCTGGTCATACCTCCTGCCCTGCATGTCGTGATGCGTTTTGATCTGTAGCCTCCTCCGTCTCCCCCACCCTACTCCTCCACGACCAGCGACTCCAGCACCTGCATGGCCCGCGTCCCCTGCTGCTCAAACACGCTCACCATGGCCTCGCACCCCTCCTTGAGCAGCCGCTCCGCCTGGCCCGCGTTGTGGAAGATGAACTCCTCGACCGTCATGGCCCGCTCGGGCGTGTTCAGGTCGGTGCCCTTCCGCAGCAGGCTGTCCACGATGTCGTCCCCCCCGCCCTCCTTGCTGCTCAGCCCAAAGATCGCGTCCACGTCCACGGTCGTCCACGGCACGGCGCTGCGCAGGCCGCCGATCGTCGCCGCGTGGTTGGCCCGCTTAGACGGTGAGCCCCCTGTCATCGTCCGGACCGGCGTCGACACAGCGGCCGCCGCCGCAGGCGCGCGCATCACCACTGGAGCCAGTGCTACGCGCTTGCCCTTGGCGCTGGCGGTCGCCGGCCGCGAGGACGGCGGCTGGTTCTCGGCGTCAGACGACTGCGGCGACTGGGACGGCGACAGCGTCGGCTGCTGCGCCGACGCAGTGACGGGCGAGACGTGCTGCTTGCGCGGCGTGGCGGGCGGAGGGCTCCGCGGGAGACGAGACTCGGGCTGCTGCTGCTGCTGGGCTTTCGGGAGAGGGGGCAGTGCCTTGTCCGTCTGCGACGTTCTCGTTCCCGACGGAGCAGCACCTGCACCTGCGCCTTGGCGGGTACCGCTGCTGCGCTTTGGCATTGCTGGTATTTCAACTGTCATGGCTGTGCTAGGAATTACTGGCGGCAGGATTGGTGTGATCTTTGCCGGGACGGGGGCGGCGTGCCCGGCACTGGACCGAGCCGATTCGGTGGACTTCTTCGACGGCCGGCCACGTCCCTTCTTAGCAGGCGCAGGCTGTTCGGCGGGCTCCCGAACGACGGTGTTCGTGCTGGAGATGCTGACGATGCTGTCTTCGTGCAGCTCGTCGGGCTCCTCAATGTCGTGCTGCGGCGGCGGCGGCTGTGGCGGCTGCGGCTGCTGCGACATCTTTTTTGACTTCGCCTTGGGTTTGGCCTTGGGCTTGGCCTCTGGAGCCGGGATGGGCGGCTCAGGATCGTGGACAGCCGGCTCTGGTACGCGTTCTGGTTCTGCCGGCTGTGTCTCTAGCTCTGCCGTGGCGACAGCGTCCTTTCCCTTGCGTGTCTGCTTTGACACCTTGCGTGTCCCCGTCTTCCGGCCCTTCTTGGGAAACTGGAGCTCTTGTTCTTGCTCTATCTGCTGCTGCAGCTGCTGATCCATATCCATGTCCTTTTCCAGCGCGCGCAGCTCAGCCTCAATGGCGGCCTCGTCGGGCTCGGGAGGGTTTGGATCAAACATGGCGTAGTCGCTGGTCTCGGCGCTCACCGAGTTGTTGCTTGCACGGACGCGCGTGGCCCGCTTCTTCGGCGCAGGCGCGCCTGAATCACCCGCATCTGCCGGCTCGACTTCGTTGCTGGCCCGCTTCTTGCCCCGGGCTGGCTTCGCTGGCGCGGGTGGCTCGGCCATTGTCGTCTCGTTTGTGGCATCTACGTCGGCAGGCTGGGGGGCATCCACCGGCTCGTCTTTCTTCGCCCGCGTCTTGCGGCCCTTAGCAGCTGTGGTCCCACCGGCAGTCTTGCGCGTCCGTGTTGCTGCTGCCTTGCGACCGCCCTGCGTCGCGACGGTGGTTGTTGTCAGGATGCTGTCTTCGGGGTCGGCGAGCGACTGGGTGTCGGACGTCCCAGTGGCGATGGACTGTACGGAAAGACGCGACACTTTGGATGCTCTCGCCGCCTTGCCGCGCGCGGCCTTCTTTGGCGCCGGGTTTTGGCTGATCATTGTGAAGAAAGCGCAGTCGGGCGACCGCCTCTGGTGTTCGTCCCTGGGGGTGGGTTAGTCAATGGCAAAGACACGCAAGACGATGGCGGTCACGCGAGGGGAAACACGAACATGGGCTTGTCGCCGGCCTCCCAGCCGTCGAGCGCCAGCTGGCAGTAGGCGCACGTCGTGTGGTCGTCGGACTCGAGCGTGGGCGTGTACTTCCACCCGGCCTCGGCCAGCTGCTTGGTCTTGCATTTCCATCCCTTCTTGCCCTCGTACGGCCAGCGCCCGGCAAAGGTCGCCTTGCGGGCGTCGAGCAGGTACGGCAGGCGCGGGTCCTCGTTGACGGCGTCGCCCAGCTCCAGCTCGATGGCGGCGCAGATGGCCCAGCCGCAGGCGCCCGAGTGCTTCAGGTGCTCCTGCAGCGGGTCGTCGTCGTCCTCCCAGCCGTCCAGGTCCTTGTGGCAGAGAAAGCAGCGGACGTTATCGGGGTTGCTCGGCTGCGGGTTGAAGTAGAAGCCGGCGCGCGCAAGCTGTGGGAGTTAGCGATGGGAGGGAGGAGACGTGCAGAGGGGCAGAGGGGCAGAGGGCAAAAGAAAAGAGCATCGGAACACACATCAATTGGCGCCGGAGACTTGTGCGGCCACGAGAGCGCCTTGGGCGTCCTCGACGCGGCTGCGTTGGATGGTCTCCGCTTGGCGACGGGCTGCGGGCCTTGGAAGGAGGCGAGCCGGTTGTCGAAGATGAAGTACTGCTCGTCGTAGTCGGTCGCGTCCATGGCGGGCAGGATGGCTGGGACAGCGAGACGAGTGACGGCAGAAGAAAGGGAAGAGAAAGACGGAAGATAAAAGGCAGAAGAAGAACGACAGAAGAAGGAAAAGAGACGCGTCGAGGAGAAGAGAAATGGGAACGCGTTGAGTTACTCGGCGAGCGGATTCATCTGGCTGCTGCTGCGTGTTGTCGAATGGTCGTAGGGTCCATGGGGCGCCGGGTCGAATGGAGGCGCGGAGCTGGAGGAAGAGGAAGATGGACGGGAGATGTTGAAGCTGTCGATAGTCGGCGAGCGGCAGTTTTAGCGTGGGCAGCTTCCAAACAGAGCAGGCAGAGGGGCGCTCTTGGAGCGGGCGTGCGTTCCTGCCGGGGCATGGCTGGCGGCGGACTGTGATTGGCCCGCGCTTTCGCGTTTGTTTACATAGGTGCATAAATCGCCTTAGGTAATCACAATGTTGGTGGAACGAAAAGATGGAGCGGCCTGGCCTGCAGATGGAAGACCTCGTTTCCAAACCAATACTCCGAGGCATTGTGGCATTCTGCTCTCTGCTTCGATGTGCACGAGAGAGCAAGACATGCATGCATCGCCAGGCGCTCTCGAGACGGGCAGCACGCGACGGAGTGCCGGCGGACAACGCACAGCTGTCGTCAGCCAGGAGGGAGGCGTGCTTCTCGTGCAAGAGCCGCAGTACATGACCATGCCGATGCGGAGAGACAACGCGAAGACGGAGTATTAATTACAGTCGCAGAGTCATACAAGATCTGGGAGTGCTTTGACTGGCCTTCCACACGCATCGCGACGGCGTTTCTAGACGGCATCCGACGAGCCTGACCGCAACAAGACCAGCACTCATGAAGCATCGTCTTCTTCAGATGCTTAATATATGCACGGCTAATCTAACGACGGCCTGCATTTGAATTCGACTTCAATATCGACTCCACGAACAGATGCCGGCCCCGTCGTTCTATTTGCCAATAGCTCAATCTGCACTCGTCGATCCTTGGCTGTGCTCCGCTGTGCTGATTGGCTGCGCTGCTCTCAGATAAACACGGTGGGGCTGTTGCCGTGACAATGCGGATGCTCTCTGGCGCAGTCCACCAAGCCACAGGGCACGCCCAGCAGCCAAGCAAGAGCTGGGACGGGAAGAGCGCAGTGCTTGGCCCCTTCCTTCTTAAGAGCGTGCCCGCTTGTTTCAAGAGCAGGGTTCTTTCCCTTTTTCCTGGTTCTCCTCCTCCTCTCCTCTGCTTCTTCTCTTCTCTTCTTCCTTTCTTCTTCTTTCTTTTTCTTGCACCGCCGTTCTCGTTTCTTTCTGCATCGTCTTCCGAGACTGTCTTCCTGCACGAAACCCACCAACTCCGACGACTCGCACGACCTTCACCGCCGCCTCCCTTTCCCGCCCCCAGCTGTCTTGCACTAGCAGAAACCATGGTGAGTCGCACAGGCTGGTGGCAACGGCCGTTGCCAGCGTAAACAAAAGAGAAGGCAACACACCAAAACCCGCGCCAAAAGCACGCCAGCATGGCGCCAGAGGCATTCCAAAACCCCTCAGGCACCGCTAAAGACCCGTCGGATGCGACTAAAACCCAGGGCTCATTCGCCCCTCGGGGGTCTAGCGCGACGGTCGACTGCGGTGTGCGAGGGCAGTTTTGCGCCGTCGGCCGAGCGGTGTCAACATTACCTTTTTTCCCCCTCCCCTTTCAGCATCTTCACTTCTCCGCATCTTCGCATCTTCGCTTCTGCACTGCGCGCTCCCTCTCCCCAGCTCTCCCATTTTCTTCCCACGTCCACAGCCACTTTGCAGCCACCATGACGTCTAACCAGTTCGACGCCCAGGCATCCACAAACTACAAGGAGGCCTTCTCCCTGTTCGACAAGCGCGGCAACGGCCGCGTCGCCCTCGACAGCCTCGGCGACCTGCTGCGCGCCTGCGGCCAGAACCCGACGCTGAGCGAGGTGCGCGACCTCGAGAAGAACGTCGGCGGCGACTGTGAGTGAACCCTGCGGGGCATCCGATTTCTGCGATACGCGTGCGCGATGTGCTGACCCCGTCCAGTCGACTTCGAGACCTTCCAGCGCATCCTCAACCGCCCCGGCGGCTTCCGCGACCCCGGCGAGCCCGAGGAGTACTGCCGCGGCTTCCAGGTCTTCGATAAGGACATGACGGGCTACATCGGCGTCGGCCAGCTCAAGTACATCCTGACGAACCTCGGCGAGAAGATGACCGACGAGGAGGTCGACGAGCTGCTCAAGGCTGTCGACACGAGCTCAGGACAGGTCAACTACACAGGTGGGTTTGCCTCTTTCCATTCCCTGCCCGGATCGGGGTGTGAATAGAGTCAAAGAGGCACTTGCTAACTAACCACTTCCAGATCTTGTGCGGACGATTCTGGCCAACTAGAACAGCGTTGGAAGATGCGAGGGCCACCGCGCACGAGGACGGGAACAAAGGGCCTCGGGCACAGAGTGGTCTCGGCGCAGGGCTGAGAGACCACAGCCCAGCTGCGGTCAGATGACGCCGGACTTGGCCGCTGCGAGAGTCGGCGAGGATGGATTGCTATTTCGTACATAACTACAACTAGGAGCATGGGATGGGCCGGCGTTGTTTTGCTTAGGTCGGTGCGTCGAATACATTGGGATTTTGCTTGGAAGCAATATTTATGCGAATTTGCCGTGCATATCATATCTTAATACATGCCTTAAGGAGTGTATGCCATCGTCTGTAGTCATCCGCTGGAGCGCCTTGCACGGATAAAACGAACGCAGGCGTTAATGCGGTCCTGCCGTGACAGGCGAGCCTCGTGCGATTGGCGGTGCGTGTTCTGGTCGTGCCTGCCCTCATGTGCCGATTGCATCCCACCGCCTGCACCAGCCAACGCTGCATTCCGTTTCCGTCCCCGCATTGCGCTAGGACGGCAGCTACGCCCCTCACCAGGTCCTGCCGTTGGTCTGTCTTGTTCCCTCCTTCCTACCCCTTCTCTCTACTTCCCTCTTCCCTCGTCTTGCACCTCCTGTTCTCATCCTATTTCTCTCCCCTTCCTCCCGCCTCTGCCACTATTTCTGAGGCATCACCACCTCACATCTCACCTCCTCACCCTGGATTCCTCCACCACCACCCCCTCCTCGCCACGCCCGCCTAGGAAAAGAAGCTTGCCGCGCTTCTTTCTGGTCCTCCTCTCCGTCGTCCTCTTCCTCGTCTACGTCGTCACCCTGGCTAGCCGCGTGGCGCCCCGGCTGTCGTCTGCCGTGTTCCGCGGCTCTTTCCAGCCTCAGATCCCGTTTTTGGCGCAGCTCAGGGAGCAGCAGCGGCAGCAGAAGCTGCTCTTCTCGTCCACCGCTTCTTCCGCCTCCCCAGCCACGCCCGTCGCCTCCTCCTACCGCCCCATCTTCACGAACCCTTCGATCGCAAGCATGGCCGACAAGTACAAGAACCCGCCCCAGGCGCCGCCGACCTTCACCGGCACCAAGGACAGCATTGTGGCCGACGCCAAGGCCATCTGCGACCAGACCCGCGCCGTCCTCGACAAGGTCGTCGCCGACGTGCCGCCCGTCTCCGACGCCGCCAAGACCACCTATGACGCCGTCATGCGCCCGCAGATCGACGACGAGAACGCCGTGTCGCTCTCCGCCCACATTCTCGGCTTCTACCAGTACGTCTCGACCGACAGCGAGCTGCGCGACGCCAGCACCGAGGCCTCGCGGCTGATAAACGAGTTCGGCATCGAGTGCAACATGCGCGAGGACGTCTTCAAGGTCGTCGACGCCGTCGTGCAGACCTACGGCGGCAAGGACGCCCTCGACGACACCGGCGGCGCGGCCGGCGGCGCCGTCGCCCAGCTCGACCCGGAGAGCGCGCGCCTGCTCGTCCGCGAGCACAAGGGCTACATCAACTACGGCCTGAGCCTGCCTGCGGGCCCCCAGCGCGACCGCTTCAAGGAGATCAAGAAGCGCCTCAGCCAGATCCAGATCGACTTCCAGAAGAACCTCAACGAAGAGAACGGCGGCATCTGGTTCACGCGCGAGGAGCTCGACGGCGTGCCCGCGGACGTGGTCGACGGCCTGGAGAAGGGCGAGGACGGCGGCGAGCACGCGGGCAAGGTCAAGCTGTCGTTCAAGTACCCGGACCTGTTCCCGGCGCTCAAGTTCGCCAACAACCCGGCCACGCGCCGCCGCATCTTCGTCGACAACGAGAACAAGTGCAACAACAACGTCGCGCTCTTCCGCGAGGCCGTCGTGCTGCGCGACGAGGCCGCCCGCATGCTCGGCTACCCGAACCACGCCGCGCTGCGCCTCGAGGACAAGATGGCCAAGACCTGCAAGACCGTCGACGACTTCCTGGGCGACCTGCGCGGGCGCCTGACCGCCGGCGGCGCCACGGAGATCGACCACCTGCTGGCCCTCAAGAAGGCCGACACGGCGGCCCGGGGCCTGCCCTTCGACGGCAACTACTACCTCTGGGACCACCGCTACTACGACCGCCTGATGATCGAGAAGGAGTACAGCATCGACGAGAACCTGATCGCCGAGTACTTCCCGCTGCGGCCGACGGTCGCCGGCATGCTCAAGATCTTCGAGCAGCTGTTCGGCTTCGTCTTCATCGAGCTGGGCCCCGAGGAGCGCGCGCGCATCAGCCCCACGGGCCGCGCCGAGGACATCGTGTGGCACGACGACGTCATCGTCTTCAGCGTGTGGGACGACGCCTCCGAGGGCGAGGGCTTCGTCGGCTACCTGTACCTGGACCTGCACCCGCGGCCCGGCAAGTACGGCCACGCCGCCAACTTCAACATGCAGCCGGGCTACCGCCAGGCCAACGGCACCCGCCGGTACCCGGCGACGGCGCTGGTGTGCAACTTCAGCAAGCCGACGCCGACGAAGCCGTCGCTGCTGAAGCACGACGAGGTCGTCACGCTCTTCCACGAGCTGGGCCACGGCATCCACGACCTGGCCGGCCGCACGCAGTACGCGCGGTTCCACGGCACGTCGACGGTGCGCGACTTCGTCGAGGCGCCGAGCCAGATGCTCGAGAACTGGTGCTGGTCGCCGCCGCAGATCCAGGCCCTCAGCAGCCACTACGAGACGGGCGCGCCCATCCCGGACGCCCTCGTGGCAAAGCTGGTCGCCACCAAGCACGTCAACGACGCCCTCTTCAACCTGCGCCAGCTGCACTTTGGGCTCTTCGACATGGCCGTGCACGCGCCGGAGTCGCACGCGGCACTCGAGGCGCTCGACCTCAGCGCGCTCTACAACGACCTGCGCGCCGAGATCGCGGGCCTCAAGGGGCCCGAGTCCCAGGGCGAGCCGAGCACGTGGGGCAACGGGCAGGCGTGCTTCGGGCACCTGATCGGCGGGTACGACGCGGGCTACTACGGCTACCTGTACTCGCAGGTGTACTCGACGGACATGTTCTACTCGGTGTTCCGGGCGGACCCCATGGACGGCGCGGCGGGGCGGCGGTACCGGCACACGGTGCTGGAGCGCGGCGGGTCGCAGGACGAGATGCGCACGCTGGAGCAGTTCCTGGGGCGGGCGCCGAGCACGGACGCGTTCTACAAGGACCTGGGCATCACTGCGTGACTACCTGGAGAGCGGGCGTCGAAGCTGTGAGCCCTCCCAAATGGCGGGCTGGCTTGGGCCTAGCCATCTAGCAGTTGGTTCTTGGATGGTATGGTCTTTTGGTCCCAGCTTTTCTCGAAGATTTCTGCCATCGTAAAAACAAGAAAAATAAAATAGAAGAATTTTCCAACGCTCAGGTTATGCTGTCCGCCTCAACATCCCACATATTGTGCAGTATTGTGACGCTTTTTTTTCTTGTTCATTCATGTTCTGTTCTACAGTTTTATCGATACAGGTGACCATGTACGACAAATCGACTCACGGCCCGTTTTATGTATGTCTTCTTACGGCTTGCCCGGGTGGCTGGTAGGCGATGCCCAGTGGGGGGGGGGGGGGGGGGGGGGGGGGGGGGGGGGGGGGGGGGGGGGGGGGGGGGGGGGGGGGGGGGGCGGGCGGGGCCGCGGGCCCG
>WNYD01000212.1:29451-45034 GCA_021396205.1 Sporothrix brunneoviolacea
CCCATGTACGCAAAATCGAATACCGGCCCGTTTTTTGTATGTCTTTTTCCGGGTTGCCCGGGGGGGGGGTTGGGGTTGCCCATTCCCCCCCCCCCCCCCCCCCCCCAGCAGAAAAAAATCACAACAGACGAGGGATGACCAAGCTCTCAAGCAAGCCAAGGCAAAACCCCCCCTGTTCTCTGTGGGGGTCGGCGCGAAGCAAAACGAGCAGCGCGCCTTCAGCCTGGGCCTGCAGAGTGTTTTTCTTTTTTGTATTTTTTAATTCCCCCGTCTCCGGCCTGGACCTTTCAAAAAAAAAGAAAACTCCCTTTGCAATTGCCGTCAACCACACTTTAGAAAGTGGACCCTTGGATGTGTCATGCCCAGGTTTGATTTATTGCTATTGTTTTTATTCACATGACTTTCGCCCCCTTTTTTGCCAGGAGCATGCCCTCCTACATCGTATAGCAGCAGCGCGTAACACGTCTGGTCCAAGATGATGTCTTCCGCTGGCGTGTGCCGTGGCGCAGAACGCAAGGATGGAACCTCCACAATCCAGATAATTTGTTTATTTATTTTTTTTATTTTTTTTCATCTCATACGAGAAACACCAAAATCCAATGCGTCTTCTGCCCTAATAGACTTGCCTATTTTTCGCTCCTTCCATCACGGTCTATAGCCCTCGATAGTAGTAATCCACCCGGCAGTCATAATATCCACAATATCTATAGGGCTGGTCCGTTGCAAACCGAAATACACAAAGGTGCCAAGAGCCAAAGGGGCAAATTATGCTGGGGAAGAAAGGGCCAAAAAAATCAAGGCACAGCCAGCCCCTAACAGTCAGACTATCGAGAATTATCCCTTACGAGTATAGGTGGACAATACGTTGCATTCGTATTAAGCCCCGTGTAAGCCGTTTCAACGGTACAAAGCTAAACGTGCAGGACACAGCAGCGTGACACCATAATTTCAACGTCATAACCGAAAGGGCCGAAGGTCAAGATACTCGGGGAAAGAGTGGACTGTTGGGAATATTTCTTTTTCTTTTTTTTGTTTTTGTTTTTGTTTTCTTTTTCTTTTCTTTTTCTTTTTTTCTTTTTTTAATTCTATCAGAAAACATTCAAAAATCATTGTAAATATCCGTTCCACTCAATCCCCGACCTGCAAAATGACCTGGCAAACTGAGTGGCACAAGCGCACAGAATTACAGAACCACAGAAAAATCAGAAAAAAAGGAAAGTAGAAAATGCGCAATATAGAGAGAGAAAACATACGTATTTCGGAAGATTTAACGGCTCTCACGCTAGATTTCCGCACGGCATTTTGTCTTACACGATAGCTTCCATTTATCCATGTGTACATGGTCTCTTCTCTATGAAATGAGTATCGAATGTGTCGGATATATATTTCGGGGTTGTTGTCCAAGCCCCGACGTTGTCTTAGCCATTGTTCGTTTCCAAGTCGCTAACGACCAAAGCGGTTGGCTCGAGACAGCTTCTCGGCAAGCTAGTAAATTTTCTCCTCGTCCGCTCTTTGTGATCCACGCTGCTAAACATTTGACATATGGACTTGTTATTTTAGGCTCTCTTCTGGATTCGAATTTGGGAGGCCGCCGACATCTTGATGGGACGGCGCTTGTTGTTTTCTCCGTTCTTGGACGTGTTTCCTCTACGAGAAAAGAGAGAGAGAGTCGGCCGACATCTCCAGCCGATGTGTCTCATTCTCTTGGCTTTCACCAGCTGCGCTAACGAACCCTCCACTCTTAGATGCTGCTGGTGGCAGTCGACCAGATGCCGCATGTGGAAACACGATGCGCCGCCAGCTGCCGGGCAGCAACGTCGCCCGGCGCCGACAAAGCCCATCCTCCCAGGTCGGGCCCCCCCCACGCATCCTTATATTTCTTTACCCGCTCTGCTCCTATTTGCCGATTCGCAAAGCCTGGGAAATAGTGTAGCGGTGGCCCAGCTAGTTGTTGATAGAGAGCAGGGTTGCCTCAGAACCTGTCTGAGGTGGGCTGCCACAATATCTCGTCAACGACTGACCATTGGTTCACACGAGACGTTCGGGCCGTTGCCTGGAATTCGGACCTGCCAGTGGCCAGCACACACGACTGGGAGACAATTTTGAAGGAGGTCTGAACGGCTGCCGTCTTTCACGATTTTACTATGCCTGCCAAAGAAGCAAAGATCTGCCCGTTGACTCGAACGGTCGTGATTGGCGACGTTTGCATGCTATGTAGAATGCGCAGCCAATAGAGCTCTCAAGAACTTGCCGGGTGGTGCAGTAGGGTGTCACTCTCTCATACCGAGACTAGCTAGTGGTGGCTGTGCGTCAGAAGAGGCTAAGGGAAACCAAACAAATGAGGAGCTCTCTCGAGAGCTCCGCGGATTTGTCTGCTCCAGTGTGGATTCAGTGCATCGGGTGCTCCGAGCACCAAGGCTCTCCCGACTCCGCCTTCAAAGACTGCCAATCGCCGACGATAACAGCCCTGTGGGGAAGAGGGCCAAAAAAGGGACAAAAGAGAAGAAAAAGAAAAGAAAGCACATCGAGTCCCATCAATCCCAACCGCGTGTCTCTCCCCCCTTTCCTTCCGTCCCGGTCCAACACGCGTGTGGTAGCCACCACTGCCGTGCACCCAGGCCAGGGCCCAAGTGCCATGCCAGTCCCGGATTTCGGGGAGAGGGGAGAAGATCTCGGGGCCCGTGCTTTCGCAGGTAGATCGGATGACGCCCTTTGGGACGGTTTTTCCATTTTCGTCTTTACTTTCTTCTCTAGTGACGACGTCACACGAAAACTCTATTTTTTTACTCTTGGAGCTTGCTCTTCCTCTGATCGATCTGCGATGCCCACGCGTTCGGGCCAAGACCCGTTGGGGAAATCAAGATCTTAGGGGGGGAAGATGGAGGGAGGGGTGTGCAAAAAGGGCATCCTCTCCGGTTTCTCTACCCCCAATTTTACCCACTCTTCCCTCTCCGGAGCAGGATCCATTTTGTACGGGTTGCTGCTGTTAGGGCATGATTTTTTGTTGACCGAGTCCCGGCACCTGTAATTCGTTAGTACCAGAGGCTCGTCCTCTATTTTCGTCCTTCTTGTCTCATTTTCCCGTCTGTGCCTGCCCTTTGTGCGTGCAAGCACGCTATCTCGGCAGCTGCAAACCAATTGGCGCACACTTGGGGCAGGAGATCTGGAGATGTTCGGAACGCAGGGAGACCAAGGGGACCAAGGAGCAATTTTAAGAGGACGAAGACGCACCCAATGGTTCATGGTTCCACGTCGGGGATGCCATTAGGGGCCACTAGGGGCAGATCACAGAGTGGCATCTTGGGAATCTCAGCTCACATGCTGGCTCAGCTTAGTCCCAAAAGAGATGACGGAAACCCGCTAAGCTAGTCCTCCCGCTTCCTTCGTTGCCCGGGGGGGGGGGGGGGCACAGAGAGGAAGAGACGCACTGAACCACATGTAATCCGGCCGCCCGTCCTGCGGCACCCGCCGGGCTGTGGAGAGTGGAGTGTGCCGGGGGGCCTTAAACGCCTGCATCCCAGGGCTTCGAAAAATAAAAAAAAAAGTCGTCCGACATTTCCCTTCAGTGACGGGGCTAGTCTCGCTAGCAGACGCCAACCACAAATACTAACTACCAAGGTAGACCACAGGGCAATAGGACAGAGGTTGGGGGGAGAGTGGTAAGCAGCCCAGGCGGTCGCTGTACTTGTAGTGGGAGGACGCAGTGTACGATATACGGTACTGCGCGGGAAATGAGCACGCCGCAGGAATCGGAGAGTTTTACGATGCCTATAAACTGAAACATGACAGCACCCCCCCTCACCCCCGGCATCCCCCCCCGATTAGCCCATCTGCATCGCGAACTCCGCAAGACCATGTCGAGCTGAGCCTAGCGTGTGTTTGCCCTATTGTTCCCTCCGCGCTCTTTGTTTCGCGTTGCTTTTCCTATTCTGGCTTCTTTCTCCCTCGCTGTCCATCAGCCGCAGCGTCTCGCTTCCAATGCCCCCTTTCGATTTCCATGACAAAGCGCAGCGGGCTCTCTGTTGGGTGTCGGCCCAGACGCAGAGACAATACGACTGTCGTCAGGACATGTATTCGTGCTGGATGCTCTTGACGATGGGGAGGCCCCCGGGAAGGCGGCGTGCTGTGCAGTCTCTTTGGTTCGGCTCCATGCCGGACCTTGACTGCTTGGGGTCCTTTGCCTCCTGTCATCCAACGCCCAGGTCCCATCTGCCAGATGCGGCGCCCTTTCGTCGATTTGACAGCTGTCGTGGCTGCGGAGTAGTTTCCCCAGGTGCTTGTCGCCAGGGGACAGTAGAAACCCGGCGGTAAGCTACAGTAAACTGCAACGATAACCATGCAACCACCAAAATGCAACAGTGGAAATCAGCCACTAGCAGCGTAGTGATGAATGACAATGTCGATAAAGAAAGCAAACAAACTCAGCCGGCAGCCAACCGCCGCGAGGTGTTCGCTCCCAGCCGGAGATGCAAGATCTCTCGGCGCAGGATCCGGTTGCTCCCTTGCGCCGCGGTACGGCGTACGCCGTGATGCACCGCCGCAATGCCGATATCGTTGACATTCCCTTTTCAGATTGGCACCGGGGTAGACGACATACGGCAGCCACTCTCGTTGCTACGACGGCTCTGGCACAGCAGGCCAGTAATATGTCCGATCGAATTTCGGAGACGACGCAGTGGGCCTCTAATAAGTCCGATCGAATTGTGGAGTACTACGTACAAGTACGAGTACGAGCACCGCAATGGTGTTAGCCTACAGCTTTGGCGAGAGCTTCTAGTAAACGAGCTAATAAGAGGAATGCATTTTTTTTGCCACCCGATCACGCACGCCGCGACTCCGTATCTCGACTGACGGTGCCATCCATTGCCTGCCTTGCCCGGGCGCACCCTGGTCCACCCCCCTCCCCTTCTAATGGCTGGGCGTGTCGGCCACCTCGCGGGTACCTGCCAGAATAAGGCGGACACTGGAGGGACGAAAGATGCAAAGACTGCCCTTAGGAGGACAGCCAGTATAGGCCGAAGGTGAGAAGAGGAGTTCCTGAGAACAAAGAAACCAAAGAGAAGAAAAAAACAGAAGGGGAAGATGGAAAGAATGAACCAAAGATACATGGCCAACACCACGGACACGGCCATCCGGTGACGAGAGAATTTCCCAGACGGCCGAAATCGTGTCTCACCTCGGCGCTTCTGCAGGGGAAAAAACGATGCTTTCTCTCGATCCGATCCAGCAAACGAATCGCGCGACAGGCTTCCGCGCCCGCCCAGCTCTATAACCGCTGTCAACTCGCCGAATATTCAAATAACAGTTGCCGGAGAGCCACCAGGATTGAAAACAAGGAGCCGCATTTCGCACGCTTATTCACCCTGGAGCACGGGTCGCCATTGTTTCTCTCCCCTTGTTCTGCTTCTGCCTCCCAGCTATTATTCCTTCGTTTCGCAAGGTACCCGTATCTCACCCCCCCTTGCGCGTGTCGCTACTGCACAGCGCTCTGCCCGCTGCTTGTCGCTTGCATTAGCTTTGGAATCTGCTACTTCTGCAGAGGACACCGCGAAAGCAGATTAGGTACAGCGAGAACAGCCACTCTTGGGATACACTCCGCGTCCGGCCGGTCGCTCACTGACTGCCCGTTCACACCCCCCCCCCTTTTTCTTCTCTCTCCTGCGTCTCCACCCGGCGTCCTCCTCCTCCCCCCGGCCCCTCCCTACCCCTAGTGCCCATCCTTAGAAGGCTGGTGTGTGTTGCGCGTAGTAGGGAAGTGGTGTGAACCGGATGGGCAAGCTTGGGGGCTCGCAGAGGGTCGTAGTCGGCCGCTCCTACGAGTAGTCTTCTCCTAGCCCTCTCTTCGTCCTCTCCTCGTACAGGCCGCACGTGGATCGCCGTAAACAAGGGGAAAAACACACGGCAGTGCTGCTAGCCTTTTGTGCTGCTTCCACCGATCAGACCCGCCTTGAACTTCACCTCCCGCCTTCTCTTCGTGTCTGCTCCGTACATCCATCGACGGTCTCCCAACATCCAAATGTTTTTTTATATGCATCTATCTATACCTGTCTGCTCTAGATAGACCTCGTACACAACTTCTGGCTCACTATTATCCATGTCTCCACTGTGCCTGATATCGTCTCTCCCCGAAAAGCCCTTTCTTCCTCTTTGGGATTTGCTTTGCCAATTTTGATTTTGGTTTTTAGTCTCCTCCTTGCAGTCCCCTTCTCGTCTCCTTCTCCATTCCCAACAATCTCGTCCTAGATATTGACATATCTTATATCCACCAGTGCCTCCCTCTTTTTCAGCCTGCCTCCCCATCTCTTCGCTCCTACATGCTAGCATTTTTCTATATCAATCTACTTCGCTCCACCCTCCTGTTATGGTCCTTTTGTATCTTGCATGCCTCGTCTTACTTGTCTCCCACTCGTCCTAATTGACAAGGAAACCTTCCCCAGTACTTTTTGCTTCCTAGTCGGCATGCGTAGGAAGTAACCTCTCGTGCCTCCCCCCCCTCCGCCTCTATCATTTTTCTTGGTCCCGTTACTACCTTCCGACTTGCCATGCGGGAGGCCGTGCGCGGGAGAACAGACATTCGAGCCGAGCATCTGCATCTCCATCTAGTATCCCAATGAACACAGCGGCGCCGCCAGCAATATTGACAGGAACCGAATTATGCCGCCGCGCCGAACGACACCCGACGAAGGCCAGGCCGAGGGCAGCAGCCGCCGCCAGGGGGACTGGGCCCAGGTCAACGACTGGGAGGTCCACCGGGACCGGATCACCGAGCTGTACCGCGACCAGGGGTTGCACCTGAAGCAGGTCCAGAAGATCATGATTGACGAGTACCAGTTCTACGCGAGGTAAGGAAGGGCAAGACTTCTCGGGCGCACACAAGCAAAAGGTTGGGCCTACACTCAGATCCATTATTCTCACATGCTCACACATCGCGTTTCCAATGTTTCCAGCCAGCGAATGTACAAGACGCGCATCAGCAAGTGGGCCATCGACAAGAACCTCAAGGCCGCCGACGTCGCCATCCTGCTGCGCATGCAGCAGCTCCGCGCCGCCGCCGGCAAGAAGTCCAAGTTCACCGTCCGCGGCCGCGACATCGACTTTGCCCGCGTCGACCAGTACCTCAAGCGCGACCCCACGCTCCTCAAGCGCTACCAGGCCGGCGACGCCGTGGAGGACATCCTGCCGGGCCACATGGAGAGCCACATGGAGGCCGCCGGCATCACCTGCCGCACGCCGTCGCCGACACCACCGCTGCCGCCGTCCCCGGGGCCACAGCAGCACATCCACCACCAGCATCACCACCAGCATCCGCCACACCACCCGCTGCACCAGCACCCGCTGCACCACCACAGCCACGGTGTCCCCCTGCCGCCATCGGCCGTTCCGATCGTGCCCTCCCAGGCGACCATGCCCACGGTGTCCTCGGCAGAAGTAGCGGCGGCTTTCTCAGCCCTCTCCTCTGCCCCCTTTTCGCAACAGCCACCGCCTTCTCTGGCCCTCGGCACACACACTACGATTCTTCCCTACATGCCGGCTAACCCGCATCCGGACCCTTCGTCACATCTGCACATGGCCGCTCCGCTGGTGTCACCGACGGCCTTTTCTGGCCACCCTGGACGGCGCCTGCATCCGTACCACCACGACTACCCCGACGCGGCGCGCAGGAACAGCATGCCGGTCATCGCGCCGATACCCCCCCAGCCGCTGGGCAGCGCGGGCAGCCTCTCCGCCACGTTCCCCTACCATACCACCCCCTTTTCGACGGCCGGTTTTCACCCAAGTTCGAACGAACATTCCTTTTTGTCGTCCGCCGCGTCGTCGGTGGTCTCGACCCCGGGCCTGCCGCCCCTCTCTTTGTCTTTGGAGGACCGGCGGGAGCAGGACCTCATCAACCTGACACGCTACCCGACGACTGCGGCCGGAGCAGCAGGGGCGGCAGCGCCAACACCCTCGACACTCTCCGCGGCCGTCGCCGCGTATGCGAGCCATCCCAGCGGCAGCGGCGGCGGCGGCGCCTACCCGCTGCTGGGGCACGGCGAGGAGTACACGCTGCACTCGCCGATCATGTCTTCGGCTTCGTCTGGGTCGTCGTCCTCGGCCTCGCAGTCGCCGTCGTCGTCTGCCATGCCGGCCTCGGCCGTGTCGTCGGCCATGATCCCCCACACCGAGACGCCGCGGACGGTCGTCGGCACGGTCGGGCTGGTCAGCACGTCGTTCTCGTCGGGGCCGAGCAGCAGCCAGAGCTCGCTGCAAGAACAGCAACAGCAGTACCATCGGCATCACTATCAACAACAACAGCAACCATATCAACGACAATACCAACAACAGCAGCACCACCACCACCACCACCAACAACAACAACAACAACAGCAACAACAGCAACAACACCAGCAGCAGCATCTACTTCACCAGCCGTACCCCCAGGACCCGCAGCAATACCACGCCGGCCAGGTGCCGGTGACGCTCGCGGCCCAGGCGGTCGGGGGCGGCGCTGCCGCGCTCGCGCCGGCCGGCATGCACGCGCCAAACGCGATGGCGTGGGAGCTGGAAGGCGTCGTCGACCTGGAGTGGATGTAGTCTTGCAGGTTGCGGAGTGTGTGGAACCTGTGTTACGCCCCTTTCTATATAGCAGCTCTCACATACCGCTGCCCCGTTTACGACAGTCATGAACAAAAAACAACTTGAAACAAGAACAAAAAAAAAAAAAAAACAAGAAAGGGGAACAGGCGCCAAAAATATGGGGAGGAATTGTGTTTGGCAGGAACGGGACAAACCACCGGGAAACAGCAACATAGCGATACCAAAAGGGAACATACAAAGAGATATTGGATTTTTGGAAGGGGGGGGCTGGGTATGATTTTTGCTGGTCTCAATTAATCTGGTTATTTTTGGTTGGGTTCTTCATTTTTCAAACAAAGAGGGATGGACTGTAATTAAGACATGCACCCGACCCGGAGTCGATGTGTGGAACCAAGCCGCCTGGATCAAATAGAATTGTAGGATTTGTCTCGGCCTTTGCTTGCGAGCCTTTTGTCTTCCCTGGGCCCGCGGTGATTTCTTCTTCTTTCCTTACTGTACTTGGCTTAAAACGAACAGTAAGGGTTCGAGGAGGACGAGGACGGGAGCGCCTCGCCAGGAAGGGTACTCGGCGCGGTAGGGCGGCCCATCCGCACTATAGACATCCCCCCCCTTATAATTACTATGTCGTTTATTTTTTGTCGCTTTCTTTCTCTGGTACGAAGTTCATCTCGAAAAAACAGGTTGATTCCATACCGACTGGCTTACATGGAACATGGAACTTGGGCGGACAAATATCCACCTCGTGGCATCGCCTTGTTCTCACAAAGATGACAAAAACACAGCAGAGGTGGACGAGGCAAAAAGACAGAGAACCAAGAGATTGTTGAATTGCTATCACTATACTTGTAGTATTATGCTGGGAGGCACTGTTTTGGGATGATAGATGGCCCTCTCCTTGTATTAGCTTGGACTCCCTTCCAAAGAAGCCATGTTTCCCTCAATTGTGCCCGAACAGTGTCGCTGCAGGAATGGCCTGTGGTCTTGAATCTCCATTTATGCCACAACCTCAAGCGCCTCCAGCCGATACAATGTCTCTAGTGAGTCGATGACCCTCGTCGAGGTGTGATGAGAGGGCCACATGACCAAGCGGGGTGAGGCGCCGGCAGATACGGCGCTGCGGGATGGGCAGCGGATGGCGAGGGATGGGAAGGCTGGGCCACGGCGACGCACCCAGACGTCCGAAACTAGAGGGCTGGGTGCATGAGGCAGTTGGGGCACCCTCCCAGCACGGCTGTCGCTGTGCCGCTGCTGGCAAAAGCTGCCAGGTGGGTGCACTCGTAGGCCTGTACCCGTAGGTGGCTGCGTTCCGCTCGCCCGATGAGGTCTTGCTGGGGTATGTTGGAATGCGTCTTGCGTCTCGGTGTCGCAAAACGAGCGAGCCCCTAGTAGTAGCCGCCCTTTCTTGGTTTGTGGCGATGGTCGGTGTCCCGACTTCGTTGATACGGGCCCCAGCTGCTGTCGCCGTTGCCGCCGCCCGGGTGGCTGCTGTGGTGGTTGTTGCGGTCCCGTCTCGCACCGCGCCCTCCTCTGCTGCCGCCGTTGTTGTGGCTGTTGCTGTTGTGGCTGTTGTGGCCACCGTGCTGCTGCTGCTGCCCCCCGCCGTGGCCGCCGCTCCGGCTGGGATCGGGGATCGGCTCTTCGACCTCGATCTCCTCCTCTACGTAGTCTTCCTTGAAGTACTCGGCCACCTCGGCCTGCTCCTGGCGCATCTTGTCGGCCTCGAACAGGAACCGCATCGTGCCCTCGAGCCGCTTCTGGTTGGGCTTCGGCGCCGTCCCGCTGGCGGCACCGCCGCCACTGCCGCTGGCGCCGCCGGGCCACGACCCCGTGGTCGCCGGCGACGTGACGGACCCGGGCGTGAGCGTGACGTTGGCGGCGTGGGCCGCCGCCTCCCGGTCGTCGAGCGCCGCGCACTTGTCGCACCAGCTCTCGATGCGCTGCAGGCCCGGGTCGTCGTCGACCTCCTGGTTGATCTTGATCTTAATGTCGATGAATTTGTGGAGGTCGAAGCGCGCGCCCACCTTGGTGGACTTGGCGAACTGCGTGTAGAGGTCGAGCAGGTCGAGCAGGGTCTCGACGACGCAGCCGCGGCTGGTGTGGTAACCGCCGCCGCCGCCGTCGTTGTCGTCGTCGCGGGCCAGGCCGCGGACGGCGCCGGCGACGTTCCCGTCGTCGAGGACGCGCGCCGTCAGCTCGACGACGCTCAGGGCCATGGTGAAGGAGGTCTGCTTGATGGGCGCGAACGTCTTGTAGAGGTCGATGGACATGGGGTAGGCCACGGCCAGGAAGGCGCGGGCGTCGGCGGCGGGGACGAGCTGGCGGATGAGCTTGACGAGCAGCTTCTGCGGGTGGCGCACGCGGAAGTCGAAGCCGACGGTCTGCAGGATGAGGCGGTCGAGGCCGACGATGATGGTCGACGGGCGGTCGAAGATCTGGACGAATTAGAGATGTCAGACAAGGTCAGGGAACAATAAAAAAAAACCGCAGCAGCTCTTTCTCACCTTATCATCAGGCGCCGTCGGCTTGTCGGGGTTCTTGAGGTTGTAGGCCGCGCACAGAACCTCCCTCGACTTCTTGAGCGTGTCCTCGACCTTGCAGGCCACGAAGAGCGCCGAGAGGGCCGCGTCCTGGAAGTTGTACTCGGCGTCGCGGAAGTTGAGGCGGAACTTGTGGTAGTACGTGCACGCCGTCGAGAAGGTCTTGACCGGCAGCTGCAGCGACTCGCGGACGTTGTCGATCAGCTGCACGCCCTGCAGCCGATAGCTGTCCTCGCGCGACGGGTCGCAGCCGTTGTCGCGCTGCATCTGGCGCAGCTGCTGCTCCAGCGTGTACTGGCAGGCCACGGAGACGTAGCCCGGGTGCGGGCCCTTGACGGGCGGGTGCTGCTCCTCGGTCACCACCTGCGGCGGCGGCGGCGGCTGCGGCGGTGCCGACGGCCCTCCTCCTCCGCCAGCTCCTCTATCGCTGCCGCCGTGGCCATTGTTCCCTCCGCTCTGTCGAAAGGTGCCGCCGCCGCCTCCCCCTCCGCCGGCGTGCCGACCGCGACGGGCCATGGTCGGAGTTCAGGGAGCTCAGGCACACGTCCAGGTGCTGGTGCGGCTGACCGTCCAGAGCGCAATGGCCTCGGCGCCAATCTCTGTGTCTCCGCTCGCTCGCAGCCAATGTCCCTGTCGTTGTTTCGGATCTGCCTGCCTCTGCCCTGTCGTCCTGTCGTCTCCGCTCCGATGTTGTCGATGTCGCTGCTGCGGTCGTCGGTCGTGGCTGCCCGATGCGGCGTGAGATCGTTTGCGACGTGTGCGGAAGGCGTGTCGCGTAGCTTCCCAATCCAAGCTATTTTTATTTTTTTTTGCGCTGCCCTTTGGTCGTTCCGACCTTCGCATGGGTCTCGCTGACGCCTGGGCTGTGGCTGTGCGGGGAAGCCCCATAGCGAGAGAGCCCCCACAGAGCCGCAGCATGCCGCTAAGACGTCAAGCAGGCAGACAGCAGCCCAGCTTGTGATCCTCCTATTAGTCTATGACTCTCCCTCGCGCCAACTCGACGGCCAACGCATCTTGTCGCTCCTCCTGCAGTCACCCTGTCCCAGGATCGAATCACACCGTCCTAAAATATCCCCATCCCCCCCCGTGGCCGTTCGCTGGACCGTGTGCGCTCTGACGCTCGCCACTGCTGATCACCACCGAATCAGTGAATCAGCGAACCAGGGAATCAGCGTCTCTCAGCGTGTCCCGTGCATCTCAGAGACTCTCACTGGCTCGCTGTCTCGCTGTCTCACCGTTATTGCCGCTGTACCGAGCAGCTGGCACTCAGCCGCGGGTGTCCAGTCCCTGCGAATGACGGATGCGGGCGGCCGCCAGGGCGCAATTGTCAGTGACGTCAAGCACCCGCAAGGAACCAGGCACGACGCCGGGCAGCCTCGAGGCCGGCGTGCAACTGCGCATCGAGCAGCCTGCAACCGCACACTCTTTTTCTTGAACTTTTCACACCACAAAGATCGCTGTCTTGCATCTGTACCCAGCTCCCACCCCATGCCCTCGACGCCGGATCCAGCAGCATGTCAACCGCCGCGGACGCCGATGCCGGGCCGCCTCCCCGGCCGGCACCCTCGACCACGACCCTGAGCGCGCAGCAGCTGCACGCGCTCTTTGACATCCTCACGCACTACGAGACCTACCAGGAGATCCAGGACTTCAAAGACCCGGCCACCATCTACTCGTACGGCTGCCCCTTTGTGGAGAAGGCCGCCAGCTCGTCGGGGCTCGCCAAGGACGATGGCAGCGGCAGTGGCAGCGGCGCATCCGAGGCCGCCGGCTATGCCGCGCAGTCCAGCTCGCCGATCCTGCACATGCTCTTCAACAAGACCGTGCTGTCGCTGCCGCCCGCCAAGACGCTGCCGCCGGATTTCTGGCGCGTCCGCGTCCAGGGGCTGATCGCCCAGCTGGGCGAGGCCGAGCTGTCCGAGAGCTACGACCAGGGCGCCATGGGCACGCGGAAGATGCTGGCGACGGCGTCGTCGGCGCTCATCGAGTCGCTGGGCCGCGGCGCCCTGGGGGGGTACCCAGGCCTTCCGGACGGCAGCGCCGACCTGGCCGGCCGCACCTACGACACGACCAGCGCGGCCGGGTTCGCCCGGGCCTGGGACGACGTGCTGCGCGCCATGGTGTACGGCGACCTGGTCGACGAGCTGTTTGCGTTCTGCGCCGAGAACGGCAGCATCGAGGGCCACTCGCCGGCCGTCAAGGCGGCGGCCGACTACATCATCATCCAGTGAGTGAGGGGGTTGAACGTGGGCATCAAAAAAAAGAAAACAACAAAAATAAACAACGAAAAGATTCTGACGCACACCCCTAGTCTCGCAGAGTTCCTGCACTACGTCTTCGTCCTCTCGCCCAACGGCCGCTACCTGACGAAGCTGGCCGACAACATCCAGCTGCTGGTGCCGTACTCGCTGGTCCGGCAGACGCTGCGCGTGAGCAACGCGGCGACCATGATTAACGGCATGATGAAGCTGCTCCTGGCCAAGCTGAGCGTGGGCGGGCTGACCAACTGGATGGGCCTGACGTCGTCGGCGGACGACGGCATGAACCTGCTGCAGAGGTGAGGCTTTTGAGCGTCACTTTCCCCCCTTTCTTTTCCCTCTTTTCCCTCTCTTGCTGACCACCACCAGAATCATCTCGCTCGTGCTGTCGTACGACGCCTCCAACTTCAAAAAGGCCGCCGACAAGATCGACAAGGCCAAGGACGGGCCTAGCAAGGCCCACCTCGCGGCCATCAAGGAGCACCTGGCGCGGCCGCGGCAGTACCACGAGGCCGTCCGCGCCGCGGGCGCCGCGCGCGGCCAGTCCGCGGTCGCCGCCGTCCTCGCGTCCGTCGACCCGGCCCTGGTCGCGTCGCTCACCGACGCGCAGCACGCGCAGTGCGCCCAGTACTACGCGGCGCACCTGTCGATCCGCGACCGGCGCGAGATCACCAGCGTCTTCTGCCGGCAGAGCCCGGACCTGTTCACGCAGGCCCTGCGCGACGGCGTGGCCGCGTTCGACCCCATCATCCGCGGCCTGCACGACAAGATCGACCTCAAGGAGCACGTCAGCGACATGGAGGGCTTCGTCAACGAGTTCCTCGAGGTGAGCAAGGGCACAAAACCACCATCGTCGCCGTCGTCGTCGTCCGCACTGTCGTCGCTGCTGTCGTCGAAAAAGAGCGGCGACGACGAGCGGGTCCTGCCCACGGTCAAGGACTACGTCGAGCTGCTGCGGCGCAACCGCCACCTGCTCTACAAGTGGATGCACCGCGTGGCCCGCGACACGCCCGACATCCGCGACACGTTCCGCGGCTGGGCCGTGGACACGATCAAGGTGTTCCGCGGGCCTCTTCCTCCCCGCCACCAAGACGAAGCCAGGCCACCAAGAGGCGGCGGCGGCGCCATGGACGAGGAGCTCAGCGCCGCGTTCGCAGCGCTGCCCGCGGACGTCCAGTCCGCGGTCCTGCCGCGGCTCGACGACCACGCCGCGTACCTGCATGCCCTCGACGCGGCAGCCGCCGCGCAGCGGCAGGCGCTGCTCGACAAGATCAACGCGCCGGTCGGCGCAGGAGACGAGAGAGAAACGAGTATTGCTGCCACGACGAAGAAACCCGGCGCCGGCCGCTTCCTGGCGCGCTGGCAAGAGCTGCTCGACGGCACCCTCATCGGCCCCGCGACGGCGGAGGGCCCTCTGCGGCACGGCCGCGACGTCGCCAACGTCGCCGCTCCCGGGAAGGCGGGCGCGCAAGGGAGTGGCAGCGGCGGCGGAAGCAGTAGGTTCTCGAGCAGCGCGCGGAGCAGCCGCCAGCCGTCGCCCGAGCCGGCACCAGCCGTCTTGTCCGCCGCCGCAGCGCCATCGCCGTCCACGCTGCAGCCGCCCGACGTGGCCCCCGTCGTGGACGCCATGGCTAAGCAGTTCCGGCAGCTGCTCGTGGAGCGAACATGCCGCGCGGAGAAGTAATGTTTTTTATGATTAGCGCTTTGTTTCTCAAGGTATCTCTCATGTACACACTATGAAGGAAGACGGAACAGCAATACGGGGGACAGGGGAACACAAGGATAGAGCCTACACGGCGAGGTGGTCGTTTGCAATTCCCATATCAGCATTTCATAACAGAAGCACAGTATTGCGCTGCAAAACTGTTTTTATTCAATCAGAATCGTGACCTCTCCTCCTCCCAGCCCGGGTAAAAGGGGCTCTCGTCGAGCGTCCGCGGCTCCCAGCCGGCGGGCACCGTCCCGCTGTCGACCTGCTCGGCCGCCCACGCCGCCAGCGCCGGCAGTGCAACGGCGCGCGCGTGGGGCATGCACTTGCCGGGGACGACGAGCCGCGGGTCACCGTCGCGGAGCACGCGGTGCAGCAGCGCCGGCACGTAGGGCTCGGCGCGCAGGGCTGTCAGGGGGGTGAACGCGGCCTTGAAGTTGAACACGACGGCGCCGGTCAGGGGCAGCCGGCGGAGCGTCTGCCAGTCGCAGCGGAGGTGGAGG